>JAPCYP010000309.1:0-87112 GCA_035048595.1 Echinosophora koreensis | reverse complement strand
ATTGATATGAGCCAAGGGGGGGCAAGTCAAATTTGCAACAAGGAAGATATGATCCCAATAAGGAGCAGGAGTCAAGAAGCACTACATGGACTTGGTCAACCTATGAGAAGGGTTAGAACCAAGAAAGTCCAACAAGCTCTTAATTTCGTGGTGGCTAAGCAAGCCCAAGATCAAGACCAAATGGAATGGAGCCCAAATTGATAACTTATCTCATTCAACTAGAAGACCATGATCATAAAGAGGGCGTGCACTAGCAATTAGTTGTTTTCCTTTAATTTCAATAATTGTAATGGGTTGTGTGTTTGAGTCCAACTACTAAGTGATGTTTTTGGGTCAAGCCCACTTCCTTTCTTGATGTACATGAATTCTTAGAGTCTTGTGGGAGGAAATCTTTAGCTTGCATGCTAAAAGAAACTCCTAATTAGTGTGTGTAAATTATGGGGGGTTACACTTTTAATTTGAGAAGCAAGTGTAACCACCACATAATAAAGAGAGAGAGAATAATAAAGGGAGGGACATGAATGTATGGTGGCTGAATTAAAATACGGTTTTTAGTAAGTCATTAGTAACATGATTAGGCCTATTATGTTGGGGGGGGGGGGGGGGGGGGGGGGGGATGCCCAACTATATGTATTTCGCCCCTAACAACATGAATAACAACTTAGAAGTTGATTTTGGATTGAAATCCATATTGTGAGAAATATTGTTTCTCCTTGGTTCTTGGTTGAGCCAACTAGTTTTATCAAGAATCCAAGATTCTTGTGGTGAACATCACTTGGCTTATCAAACTCTTAGTTTGTGGCGCCATCTCCATTTCTTTCTTCTTCCATTTTTTTACATTTTATTAATCTTTTGATTTGAACTTAAACATGACATCTTACTTTGTTTTGTAAATTCAACCATAAGATCATCTCCAAAGGCAACCTATCCTTTGGTTGTCATCAAGTGGTATCAAAGCTTAGGCTTTGGTTGAATTTTGTGTTTGTGTTCTTTATCTTTCTTCTTTTCTTTCTTTTCTTCCAAAACCCAAAATCAAAAAAAATATATTGTTTTTGAAGGGAAATTTCGAAATTGTGTTCTTGCTCTAAACAAGTTTTCAAGTGTGATTCTCTTAGTGAAGTTAGAAAAGATCACGGGTAAGCCGTGATACCCATCACAGCCGTGATAAAAAAAAAATTTGTGAAGTCAGAAGTGATCACGGGCAAGCCGTGATACCCATCACAGCCGTGATAACTTTTTTTTTTTTTTTAAAAAAGGTTCTATTTGAGCAACTTGTATTCTTGAAATATTTCCCTTCTTCCTTTGTTTCATTATTTTCCAAGCTTTTCCTTTCTAGCCTTTTCTTTTTGTTTCCTTTGTTCTTGATAAGTTTTGTGAATTTTGTTACTTGAATTTTGGAATTTTTTTGTGGATTGTGTTTGACACCTCTAAGGCCTAAAAGAGAACAACTGAGGGGAAAAAGGCAAGAGTGAAAAATTACATCTTGTGTGGAAAAAGCCAATTGAGTGAAATACATTTGTATGCACAAGTGAGGGAGTGTAGTGAGGAATTTTATAATTTCTTGTTATCTTTTGATATTGTGTGTTCAAGTGATGGCAGCCCATGAAGATAGTTCATCATTTTCTCCAAGGTCTTCAACTCTTCATGCTAGAATGGCTACTCAAATACAAAACCTTCAAAGGCAAATGGAGCAAATGAGTGCAAATGATGATAGACAACTTGCCATCCTTCAAAACCGAGAAGATAGAGAAGGGGTCAAGATCAAAGTTCCTACCTTTCATGGGAAGAATGATCCCCAAGCCTATTTGAAATGGGAGATGAAGATAGAGCAAATGGTCCATTGTAACAATTACAATGAGAGAAAGAAAGTGCAGGTAGCATCTCTTCAATTTAAGGACTATGCACTTGTTTGGTGGAATCAATTGCAAAAAGAGAGAAGAAGATATGAGGAGAAGCTTATTGAGACTTGGGCCGAGATGAGAAAAATCACGAGGAGAAGATTTGTTCCATATCATTACCATAGAGTTCTTACCAACAAATCAAAGAAGGAGGGCAACACTTCAACTTCCAAGGAGGCCGTGGCAAGTACTTATGGAAAGAAACCCATGGACACCTCTTCTAATTTGAGAGAGAGAAAAATGCAAGTGGAAAAAGAAAAAGAGAGTGAGAAAAAAGAGGGAGAGAAAGCAAAACAAGAGAATTTGGTAAAAGTTGTGAGTACATTTGAAGAGAAAGAAAAGAAAGAGGAAAAAGAAAAAGAGAGTGAAAAGAGGAGTGATGATCAAGAGGAAAAAGAGAAAAAGAGTGAAAAGAAGAGTGATGATAAAGAGAAAAATAGTGTGAAAAATAGTGAGAAAAATAGTGTGGAAATTAGTGAGAAAAAAAAAGAGTTATTTGGCAACAACAAGTGAAGAGAAGAGGGCTTTAATTTCAAGACAGTCCCAATGCATATTTTATTACAAGAATTTTTATTTGGTTGCTAACACTTCTAATGATCCCTTTTTGTCTAGTGGTGTTGTAACTCTTTTGCAGAAATTTGGAGATTTCATCCCAAAGGAAGTACCCCATGGTTTGGAAACTTGCATGGATTCCAAAAAGCTCAATAAAGCACCCACTCATGCTTTACCTCCTCTTGAAATATATTTTGAACTTAAGTCTGAAGCACCCAATGTGATTGTGAGGAACACTTTAGATGGACTACCAATATCTAATTTTGGTGATGAAGATTGTTTCAATTCGAGGTCGAATCATTCAAAGAAGGAGGGGATGATATGAGCCAAGGGGGAGCAAGTCAACTTTTAACCAAGGATGATATGAGCCCAATAAGGAGCATGAGTCAAGAAGCACTACATGGACTTGGTCAACCTATGAGAAGGGTTAGAACCAAGAGAGTCCAACAAGCTCTTAATTTCGTGGTGGCTATTTTGATAGAAGCAAGCCCAAGATCAAGACCAAATGGAATGGAGCCCAAATTGATAACTTATCTCATTCAACTAGAAGACCCATGATCATAAAGAGGGCGTGCACTAGCAATTAGTGTTTTCTTTTAATTTCAATAATTGTAATGGGTTGTGTGTTTGGGTCTAACTACTAAGTGATGTTTTTGGGTCAAGCCCACTTCCTTTCTTGATGTACACGAATTCTTAGAGTCTTGTGGGAGGGAATCTTTAGCTTGCATGCTAAAAGAAACTCCTAATTAGTGTGTGTAAATTATGGGGGGTTACACTTTTAATTTGAGAAGCAAGTGTAACCACCACATAATAGAGAGAGAGAGAGAGTAATAAGAGAGGGGGGGGGGGGGGGGGGGAGGGGGGAGGGGGGGGGGCATGAATGTATGGTGGCTGAATTAAAATAGGGTTTTTAGTAAGTCATTAGTAACATGATTAGGCCAATTAGTGGGGTGGAGGGGGGGGGGGGGGGTTATGGATTGTTTTTGAAAGCCCAAAAGTTGGCTGCCCAACTATATGTATTTTGCCCCTAACAACATGATTAACAACTTGGATGTTGATTTTGGATTGAAATCCATATTGTGAGAAATATTGTTTCTCCTTGGTTCTTGGTTGAGCCAACTAGTTCTTATCAAGAATCAAAGATTCTTGTGGCGAACATCATTTGGCTTATCAAACTCTTAGTTTTTGGGGCCATCTCCATTTCTTTCTTCTTCCATTTTTTTTACATTTTCTTCATCTTTTGATTTGAACTTAAACATGACATCTTACTTTGTTTTGTAAATTCAACCATAAGATCATCTCCAAAGGAAACCTATCCTTTGGTTGTCATCACTTATAAATAGCTTGTTTCAGTGCGAAATGATGAATCCAATCCTAGTTTTCTATGATCTACGTCTCGTTTAGGTTTACATACAATTTGCTTAGTTTTATTTTATGTTTTCTTTTGATTTTATGATGTTGAAGTACGATATGAGGAACTAATCCTCATTTCTAAGGAAGCAATGAAGCCGCTCATGATTGATATGATCTAATATTGATCACTTAGCATTTAAGGATCTTCTTTGATCAAATTGTTTTAAGATTATAGATCAAACACAAATCAAGAACACAATTGATGAAATTTGATCTTCAAGTGAAGAATCAAGAGGAAAATAAAAAGAGTAGAAGAGAAGACAATTGATATGAATTGAATTAAAGAACATGAAAGTAAATTGCATGAAATAGAGAACAAGAATTAAAGAACAAGAAAGTAGAAAATGGAAGAGGTAGAAAGGGAAGGGAATGGTGCCACATTCAAGCTTGTTCATATAAGATTTGAATGATAAGCCAAGGAGGATTCACCACTTGAATAACGATATTAAAGATAAGAATCTATGGTTCAACTCATGAACCAAGAAGAAGAGAACTCTCTCTCTCAACTCAACTCTCAAGTGTGAAAAGTTTGCAAATGAATTCAAAGTTATGAAATGAGTTACATCGCCTATTATATAGATGAGACCATGAAGCTCATCCTCCTCTATGCCAAGTTGGGCCTCCTACGTCAAGTGTGGGCCTCTCTTGGCCTACTTTGGCCCAATTTATCCTATTCTTGTGTTATGTTGGGCTATTGGCCCAATAGGACCAATTCCTAAGCCTAATACCTAAACTATTCCTAAGTGTTGTTTGCATAAGCACTTTTTATTATAAAAGCTCTACTCTATACATAGGCCCTAATCCGACTTTATTACAAAAGCTCTACTCTATACATAGGTCCTAATCCTACTTTATTATAAAAGACCCTACAACTACGAGGACTTCTTTGTTGGTCTTGGACTATTCTTGCCATGCTTGGGTCCTTGATGTAACACCCCGTTTTTCGTTAAGTGCTTTTATGTGTGCTTGTTTGGTTGTTTAAACCTTGAGTGCTAGCTTTGGTTGAGGGCTAAGTGGGATTTTAAGCTCAAAAATCTCATTTTGGAACATAAGCACGACTGTGCTTATGTCTAGCACACCCGTGCTTGGTCGCACGTCTTGTGATTTGTGGGATCACAAGCACGGTCGTGCTTGTTAGGCAGCCCGACCGTGCTTAAGTGCGGACCGCGTCTCGCAAACGCTAAGTCCAGCACAGCCGTACATATGGTGAGCACGGCCGTGCTTCGTGTGCAGCCTATATATGTTGGTACAGAAACCGAGGGTTACAATTCTGAACCCTATTTTGGCAATAGTAGCCTCCCTAGTACGGCTGCCTTTTGTCCTTTCCCTGTTATCTCTAAACCCATCTCTTCCTTGGAGTTTTGGAGATCGTTTGGGGAGTTTTGTTGATCTGTGCCAATCTATGTAGGTAATGGTCTCTTCCTTTTTGGTTTCCTTTTTTATGATTTGGGAACTAATTGGTTAATATTTTGGTTTGGCCAAGGCTCAGAGGTTGACTGTGCTGCTTAAGGAAACATGACCGGTTTACCGTTGGGAGTCTTGTGGTGGAATCCTCATCACAGGTAGGGGAGAAGGATAATATATTCATTAGGCAAGGGGGCAGCGTAAGATGAGGGGTTCTCATAGCCCCATTATATGTTGTTGTTAACTGTTATTAATGCCATGTTATGAATATGCCTAATCTGTTGTCAATGCCATGGTCTGTTTGGTTGTATGGGTTAACTTCTATAATTTTTAATTGGTATGCCTCTTTGTTACAGTCGATATATTGTTATGATGTTATATGCCAAACAGTGTATATTGATGAATATTGCTATGTTGAATGCCATTGGTTTATCAATGATGATGTGATGAGAATGTTGTTGGCTGTTGTTATTAATGATATTGATTGGTTGAGTGTCATTATAATGTTGAACTGTTAATAAGACCCTAACTGGTCATTTAGGACTCTTAATTAACATAAGAATTTAGGGATTAATTCCCTAAAGTTTTATAAGACATGAACTGTTAGTAAGAGGTGAGGTTTGATGCCAAACGGTTTAGTTAAGGCCCTAATAATTGATTTTAGAGCGTTTAGCGAGTTCTTGGTTCAAGAACACCATGAATCTGCCCAGAACAGCACGACCAGCTCCAGGAGCACGGCCGTGCTGAACAGGGGCGCTTTAAGCACGGTCGTACAGAACAAAAGTACAACCGTGCATCAAGCACAACCGTGCATAAAAGGAAGCACGACCGTGCCTCACTTAAGTGAAAGCACGCCCGTGTATAGGGTAAGCACGCCCGTGCTCCCCCTCCTGTGCAGAATCCGAGATTAAAGGAATAAAGGGGTGTTTCATCCGAAATGTCCCCAATAATGGTATAACACACCAATCAAATGAAAAAGTTAGATAACTTAATTAAAAGATTAATTAAGATAAACAATAATAACAAGTTGGCTAAGTCGGTGCCCGGTGGGTTACCGCACTTTGATATGCTTTGGTGTTTTTTGGCCAAAGTGGCCTCGATGCTTTTCGGTCGAGGTGTTGATAAGCTGGACCTTGGTGCTTTTTGGCCAAGGGGACCTTGACCCAGAAGGGTTTAAGGTGTTGATGTTGACATTGATGTTGGTGATAAGTCTTGGGTGTATTTTGGCCCAAGCAAAGGAGGTGGTTGCCTTGGTTGTTGCTTTGCTCATGCATTATTCATTGAAGTTGTTAGTGGGGGAAGTTCAACATAGGGGAGGTCGTCCTAGAGTACGGCGATCTGGCCAAGTATCGGGTGGTTTACCCAAGGTTTGGTAAACTGTGCGCTCCCGCAGTGGCGTGCCCTCGTTATGGTGCGTTGGCTATCCAAGGGGTTCTCACCCATGGTTTGGTGGACTGCCGGCGTTGGTGCTTTTTGGCCAATGTGGATATGTAACTCTGAAGTTGTCTTCCTGAGATAGTTTGGATCCACATGCATAACGAGAGTAGCGGAGTAATATTGCACTGCTGGCATATGTTGATTGAGATAGCCTGTTGATATGATATTATCTATATTGATGTTATATGTTGTGTATTGCTATGCCATACTATGATGTATGTTCATCTTGCTTAACTACTTCCATGCCGATGTGTTTACATGTTTTCTTACTCCCCGTTTCCTTTGTTTTGTTTTGGCATGTATCTCTTCTTGCAGAGGACGGTGAGCAGCCCAGTGGAGGAGTGACTCTGAGGAGCTGCACTCTAGTTAGGATGCTTAGTTCATAGTTGATAGTTTGTCAGTTGTTTAGTTTTAGTTTGTTTTCCAAGGAATTATTCCTGAACGGTTATATCAGCTCTGTATGTGACATCGGGGTTGGGTTATGTTTCAGTTTATGTTTGTTTATGTTTTATCTTTTAAAGACTATGTTTCTTTCTGCGTTAAGTATTACAATGTGGTATCTTTCTATCAAGTTTTATTTTAATCAAGTAAATGACCTTTTTCAAGTAAATGTTTTATATTAATATGCGGGGTAGAAGGGTGTCACACTTGATCCTTGAATGCCCTTTATTTGTGGGATCCCTTGAGCTTGTGTGTCCATGATACATCATCCCTCCTTCTTGAAGGAAATTTGTCCCCAAATTTTATCCTTACATTAAAGAGAAGATTTTAGGTTGATTATTTCATAAAGTTCCTAAAATGAAAAAGTTTTTTGGGAAGGAAACTCCCTTATTATTGTTGTATTTCTCAACCCATCCTCCCGGGTCAAATACCACCCTTTTAAAAACAAGTTTTGCCAACAATCCTTTCCAATATTTTTCATAAGTTGTAATCTCTTGAAGATTTTTTAGTGGGCAAGCAAACGTTATAAGGTTTAAAAATAGTTTTGGGTTGCTCTACCACTAAAACTTTCGTTTCCTCACTTTTAACCTTATCAATATGCACACTTTTAGTACATAAAACATAGCCCAAAAATTGCACTTTGGTGGTGCAAAAGTGTCTATTTCAATATTTTCATAAGGTTTTTCTTCTTTCATGAGTACCAACAAAAACACACTTTAAATGTTCAAGATGATTTTCTTGTGTTTTGCTATGTACCAAGATGTTATCATCGTAGATTACTACAAACCTTTGAATTTCTTTAGTTTCTTGAGGAGTGTCTTAAATTTTAACCAAAAGAAACTCAAAGGTAGTAGGTTAAAAAAAAGATGGAAGAGGCTTGTTTCAAAAAATTTTGGGGTAAAGCAAATACAATGGATGGTTTTCCAAAAGTATTTTCTTTACTTCTTTTTATTTTAAAATTATGCATTTTTTGCCATCTTGTTCTTTAACCTTTTGGTTTTCACAAAAGTTTTGCTCACTTGTGCCAATTGCTTTTTCCATATTCTTTTGTGGCACATTCTTTTCTTTTGCATTTATTTCTTTATTTTCTTTTCTCTCTTGGGTTTCTCTCAAGCTCCCTTTTTTCTGTCATTTTCTTTTAGTCCTCACCAATTTCTTTAGGAGAGAGAGGTACACGAGTAATCTTTTTGTTGTGCTGCACGAAAGTAAATCTATTGGAAAGGCCATCATGTATCACTTTCCTATCAAATTGCCACGGTCTTCGTAGCAACACATGCCCCACCTTCATTGGCACCACATCACACAACACTTCATCTCGATAAGAGCCAATGGCAAAACTTAACAATACTTGCTGGTTCACCAAGATTTCATCCTTTTCACTTAGCCATTGCAACTTGTATGGCCTAGGGTATGGATTGGTTTTGAAACCAAAGCTGGTCACCAATCTTTGACTAGCTATATAACACCCCGGTTTTTACTGTTTTTCAATATTGATAAAGCATATCTGATTATATTATTTTTATTGGAATGATAATTATTTGGACATTAATTTTAATTATTTTATGACGCTTAATCTCTTGAGTAATTTTATTTACTCATTTAAAATTATTTTAATGAGTACGTCAGCACTGACTTATTTAGTATATGCACGCTTACCAGACAATAATATTATGTATTGTCATTATTAGTATTTGTTTATAAAATTATTTTAAATAATATAATTGAAATAAATTATTTTTAGATTTTATTATATTTAATTTTAGGTTTTAAAATATATTGGTTTGACATTAATTAAAGATAAATTTTGGATCATGATTTTCTTAGTTAACCAATTTAATCATTAATCTTTACTCTAATTTGAATTTTTAAAAATATATATTTGTCACTCATTATTTTTAGATCAAAGGTTAAAAACAAATATCTTTTTCTAGGTTCAATCTTAACCACTCAATTTCTACCTATTACTAAGTTAAGGAAAAAACGAAAAAAATTATTCTCTCCCTCTGTTTCAAGCATACAGCCCCCCCCCCCCCCCCCCACCCCCCCCCCCCCCCCCCCCCCCCACCAGCTGAGACACCCTGATGTTCCATTAAAGAAAAACCTAAATTATCTAATACTTAATCATAATATTAGCGTTGGACATATATATATATATATATATATATAGAAAATCATATATATTAAAAACTTAAAAGTAAGAATAAAATTAAACACCACGTCACACACATATAAATATAGATACAAACATACTGTACTGATAAACTAAAGAGGGTACTCCAGTAGGGTCCCAAAAGATACATACTGATACAAAATGATATAAGCAACGGAAACTAAAACGTCACAAAAGACGCACTAGCTATAGACTCTAAACTCAACGGCTAGAGGTCACTGCTCGTCCTCCAGCATCTGGCTCATAAGGAGTCCCATCAAGCTCCTCTGTAGCTGGCTCATCCGCAAGGTCTTCTCAAAACGAGCATATCAAAGAAACATACATATAAAAGAAATAGGGGATAAGAAAACTATCTATCATCATATATGGAGAATGGTACGTAACATATAAACAATAAAGGCACATAGACATGCATCACAGATAAATATATATAAGAAATATATACAATCATCCTCGAGATATATTATCATCCTCTACCCTTCGCACTCATGCAACTTATGCTGACGTGGCCACCACCAATCCTGTCACACATCCCTTGCCCACTGAAAGATGTTAGTCAGTCGTCCAAGCGACGCGTCCCCAAACACCGGTGCACACTCTCATCCGCGGTGAGAATGCTCATGCAAAGCAATGACACTATAGCTGCACATCTCGCTCCGGTGCACACCCTGGTTCTCTCTCGAGGGTGCTCATGCATAGTAATGACACTATAGCTGCACAGCCTAAATCTAAGTTGAGACGGTCCCACGAGGACTTCTGACCTCGTGTGTTCCAAACACACAGATTTGATCAACAACATGCATCTATATGGATCTCGCCGACATATACCAAGTCATATCCTAGTGCCTTAACCTCTCATCACTATCTCATAGCATATCTCAAAGAATATCACCTCATCAGTCTCATCATAATAAAATATTAATTAATCAGGTTAGGCACGTCTAAAATCATATATCATACACTCCCCAACATGCATCACTTAAAATATCAAATATCACTGCCTAGAAAACAACTAAGCATGTTATGGCAAATATAACATATTATCAGCCAGTACATGTTATCAACCATAAGTATATTATAATAATGATAATAAAATAGTAAAATAAACATAATTAATAACATATCAATCCAAACAGCACACAGCAAGCAGCTCAAAACAGTAAAATCAGACAACCTCAGATATCATAAAAATTAACCTAAATGCGATAAATCTACAATCTCAATATCATCATTGGTACGACTAAGTGATCCCCAATGTGATATTGATATTGTCAATTATTCGCTCACTAGTAGGGTTTAGGTCGCCCTACGCCAATATTGAATAAAATGTTACTTAGCCATTTTCCGACGTTAGATGGCTTCTTTCCCCCACCTGAGATGTCGTAGGCTAGCTTTAGAGTAACGAAACGGACCCACTCCAATCTCCTCAAATCTGCCTCGTGAGGTTCTCCTACTTCCGGGGCTCCAAAAATTCACCTGAACACATATTCACGAAGTACACGTTACGTGTAGCTCAAATCTGAAGGCGGAATTGAAAACAAATAAACGGATTGAGAGATAACTTCAATACTATCATGGATAGCATTTCGGCATAAAAACATAGACTTACCTTAGCCTAACCAAGAAAAGAAAGGTAAGATGGTGAAGTAGAAGTCGCGAGGATCACAACGGTATAATCGGTTTTTCAATAGGACGAACGGATTGATCCGAATCAGCTCTGGAATTTTCTCTCTCTCTCTCTCTCTCTCTCCTCTCCCTCTCACTCTAAAAACTGGGTTTTCTGCACTTTCTGGCTGCTTCCACGAAATTCTTTCATTTAACCTCTTCTTTATTTTTTGTTTTTTTTCCTGGCGCCCAGGCTCAACCCCCGGGATCCAGCGCTCAGCGCTGGTGAGGCAAACCGCCTCCCTCGCCCAATCGCGACGTGACATGTGGCACTCTGGCCAGTGCTTAGCGCCAGGAATACAGCGCTCAGTGCTAGTTGCTGTCCAACACTACTGGTTCGCACGTTTTATCGCATTTTGAGCTCGTTTGAAGTCCGTTTGATCTGAAATTTGAAACATAGACTCTTTTATACCTAAGGAATAAGGCCAAGCCCTCAAAAATACCTAATCTCTTCCACAAAAATAAATTTCCTGTTGTGTATTCTTATGCATTCTAAACTGTATAACAGAAATTCTAGAACACGTTCTCATTCAATTCAACGCCGGTTAACTTTGTACTTTCCATGCAAGGTTCCCAACACCTAAACATGCATATTAAACCTTTAATCAAAGACTTAAACATAGTTATCCAACATATAAATAATGCCTTAAAACACGGATGTTACACCAGCCCCCACACACACACACACGCTTTTCTTTCTTTCTTTTTTCTCTCCCTTCTTCTACAAGTTTAAACTCACCCTTCTCCTTCCTCACTCCATCTTCTTCCTCCTTCCGCCCACAACTTGTCACCTCCCAACAGCCACCGCATGGACATCGCTCGTCGTCCGGTCGCACCTAGTAGCTGAGGAGATGACGTGCCTTCTGCTCCGTTCCGCTCCTCCCATTAGCATTGCACCTCAGCATCTCCGCCGTGTCGCTGTCGCGGTGCGCCGCCACAGCTGCCGTTCAGGCTCAGTCCTGCCACCGCGCCAAGGAGGGAGAAGACGAACTGAACCAGAGTGTGGATCCGGTGAGCTCGCTCTGGGTCATCATTTTAGTCAAGAAACGAAGCTCCGCTGTCCTCAGCCACTGCCGCAGCGCCGATCGGACCACCTCCAGCCACCATGTCCTCTCTTCTTCTTCCTTGGGTAAGTATTTCCCCCTAATCTCTTCTAGTTTCAAAAAGCCCCAAATCAGTTTGCAAACCCTAACCCTAATATTTTAATTTCAGTTTCAAATTGTGAAATTAACAATATTTTTATGCAATTGGGACTGTGAATTAGTGTTTCCTTAAACCAATTTCATTATTCTTTAGTTAGAATGAGTTTTCCCCAAATTGAGTTATGCACCCTAAAGTCCCAATTTGATTTTATTTGAAATTGGCTATGTTTTTGTTAAATTAACTATATATCTATGTAATTGTGACTGTCAATTTATGTTCTGACAAGCAAATTTCGCAATTCTATACTCAAATCAATTTTCCCCAATTTTTGGTGATTAACACTATTTTCCCAAATCTGATTTTTATTGAAGTTGGTTCTATTTTGTGAAATTAAGTGCTTAAATCAACTTAGAGTAAATGTTTGATGATGAATGATTAATTGTTATATTTGTCTGATTGTTGAAAATGTTTTGACTCCCTCTCCGGGATGTTGTCGTGGTTGTGGTTGTTTGGGGGAAACATGTTTTATATTTTTCGGGAGTTGACAGGAGTTGTTTAGAGGAAACTGGAACGTCGAGTTGGAGTTTAATCTTGAGCAGCTTCGTGGTGAAGGAAGCTAACTGTTGAATGCGTCAAGGAGAGGACCTTTTCTGGTCTGCAAAGGTGAAGGGAGTTTACTTGAGGAGATTTTGCTAGTCATGTACCTTGTTTGTATGACTTGATATATGTTTGATTGAAAATATGTTGTGATGTTATTTGAATTGTTGAGAATCAACTTTTTTTTTTTTTTGACAAAAGAAGAATTTAATTGGTAGTTATAAATGAAGAAAAGTTGGTGATGGGAGCTCTGCTAGGGTTTGCATGAAAATCTAGGTTTTCTTGTTGTTGCACTTCCATGGCAATCATCTCAGATTGTCCATGGCACTTTCTCTTCCCAGATTCAATCACTCTTGTTGATCCCCTCCCTAAGCCCTCTCCCCAACCGGTTTCCTCTGCTCAACCGGCTTCTGAAACCCCTATGCAGGCGTCTTCTTCCTCTTCCGTGGAGCACAAGAAAACATTCGTACAGGCTTTGCAAAACTCATGTGATATTCCCCTAAGCCAACTGCCTCGTCCACGTCTAAGAGGGGATGATTTATTGATAAAGATCACTGAAGAAGAGTATCTTGCAAGCATAGAGGATTGCAAGAATGTTTTACACGGCCGCATCACTTTGTCTAAGGATGTAGTACTTGTTGATTTAGGGAAAAAATAAGGATGCAACCAAATCTAAGGATCGTAATCAGTTGATTAGTCAAATTGATAAAGCTAAGGGCAAAGAAAGCTCGAGGGATGTAGTGCTTGTTGATTTAGGGAAAAAATAAGGAAGCTATTGTCCTTAACAAACTAGATAAAGGCAAAGAGGTGATTGTTGAGGAAGAACCTGTTAAGGAATGTGGCCACAATTTATTTCTGCCTCAGAATGTTCCTTATGTTGATGAAGAAATCTCCAAGTCAGATAGATTGATTTATGCTGTTCAAAACCAGCTGACTAATAACCAAGTCAGTTTATCAAAATCTCATAATAATCCTTTGAGAGAGCCTAACCATGAGGAAGGAAATTCCATGGCAGCTAAAGCAAATAAGGAAACTGATCTCAATACTGAGGAAGCATTGTATAATGTGTTTTCTAATCTGAACTCTCCCTCCAACCAAATTGTCCAAGACTCAATGGCCTCTTCTGACTCTATTCAGAATTCTAGGAATGCCTATTCTGATATGTCTCGGGTTCAGGAGACTGATATTGACACTGATGCTCAGTCTATCTCAAATTCCATGCAAGGTAATGTAAACACTCCTGTTTTTAATAGCAATCCTGTTGTTATTAAAGACATGACTATTGTTGGTAAATTGTAGAGTACTTAAGTGGAAGAGGAAGAGGATGAAATTAATGCCTCTTCCCCTGATCAACACATTGCTCTAATCAGGTATTTGAATGATAATCCTAAGGATAATTCGAAGCAGGATGTAGGCTTTACTGTTGTTCTTTCAAAGTCTCAAAAGCAAAAAGAGAAAAAGAAGAGAATTCAAGTTCAGAAAGCTCAGGCTCAGAATACCCGATTTAAGGGTGGTCCTAAAAATGTTGCTTAATGCTTATCCTTTATTGAAATGTTAGAGGAATTGCTAACCTTGAAAAAAGGTTAGTATTGAAGAAGCTATGCTCTTTGTATAAACCAGATATGGTTTTCATTGCAGAACCATGGATTTCTCAAGACCAACTTCCTGCTAATTTTTTGAAGGATTTGAATTTAAAGATCTTTGCTATCAATGATAGGGCCAATAACATGCCTAACTTATGGTGTCTCTGCTCCAATTTGTTTTCTCCTTTAATAATCTCTAACCAGATCAACAAGTAACTTGATCAGTGGATGTTGAAGGAAAACAAATGCTAATTTCTGCTGTTTATGCTTCTACAAGTTATATAAAAAGAAGACAGCTTTGGTCTGAGTTTATTTTTTTTATAGCAGGCTCACAATGTCCCTTGGTGTTATGTAGGTGACTTTAATTGTGTGTTGGGCTCTCATGAGCATAGAGGTAAAGGCTTGCCCTCCAAGCTATCCTGTGAGGATTTTATATCCTGGACTGATTCTTATAACCTTATTCACATTGAAACTAGAGGCTCTGCCTTCACCTGGTCAAATGGTCAGATTGGGAGTAATTTTACTGAAAGAAGATTGGATAAATCCTTTTGCAACAATGCTTTCACTGATCTTTGGAGCAGTGTTTATTGCTACACTCTTCCTAGAGCCAAATCGGATCACTTCCATTTACTTTTATCATTGAAAAAAGAGGAAAGACAGCATGGTTCAATGTTCAAATTTCATAAAATGTGGTCAAGCCACCCTGACTGCAAGAAGTTGGTTGCTGATTCTTGGAGAGATCCTATAGTTGGTTGCCCTATGTTTATTCTTTCTCAAAAATTGAAGAACTTGAAGTTGAAATTAAAGGAACTTTTGGAGATGTTCACAAAAATGTCAGAGAGGCTATGTCTAACCTAGATCACATTCAGCTTCAAATTAGTAATGATGGTGGTTCGGATGAGATTTTGGATAAAGAAAAAGATCTCAGAAACTACTGCAGATTGCCCTTCGCTATGAAGAACAATTTTGGCAGGAAAAATATAAAATTAAATGGCATCTGGAGGGAGACAGAAACACATCCTTTTTCCATCAAATGGCAAAGATAAAAGGTGTTACCAAGCAGATTTCAATGCTGCAGCATGGTGATTTGATCCTAAACAACCCTGCTGAGAATGAGAGAGAGTCACATTCTGAGTTTTTATCAAACTCTGTTTGTAAGTGGGAATAGCTGTGAAACTAATGATCTCATAAACAAAGTCATCCCCTCAATGGTCATTGATCATGATAATGCCTATTTAACCAATTTGCCATCATTGAAGGAGGTTAAGAATGTTGTTTTTTCTATGAATGCTAGTGGTGCCCCAGGTCCTGATGGTTTTGGTGGTCATTTCTATCAAACTTATTGGGATGTGATTGGTCAAGATGTTCACAAGGCTGTGCTTCAATTTTTTAAGCAAGGCTGGATACTTCCTAATTTCAATTCCAGCATCATTGCTCTTATTCCAAAAGTCTCCAATGCTGTGAAAATTGAGCAATATAGGCCAATTGCTTTGGCTAACTACAAGTTCAAGATCATCACAAAGATATTGGCTGATAGATTGGCAAACATAGCACCCAAAATTATAACTAAAAACCAAAGAGGTTTCATTAAAGGGAGGCAAATTCCAGACTGTATTGGAGTTGCTTCCGAATGCATAAACCTCCTAGATAAAAGGTCTTTTGGTGGTCAGTTAGCCTTAAAAATTGACATCAAAAAAGCCTTTGATACTCTAGATTGGAATTTTCTCTTAAAAGTTCTCCAATCCTTTGGTTTCAATAGACAGTTTTGCTCTTGGATTGAAACTATTTTGCTTTCAGTAAAGCTGTCAATTTCAGTTAATGGCAATGCCATAGGTTTCTTCAACTGTATGAGGGGAGTTAGACAAGGGAATCCCCTCTCCCCACTCCTTTGTTGCCTAGCTGAGGAAGTGTTAAGTAGAGGCATCAACAAGCTGGTTGAAGAAGGAAAATTGTAACTGATGTCTAGTCCAAGACACTTCAAGCTGCCTAGCCACATCCTATATGCAGATGACATTTTAGTTTTCTGCAGAGCTTCCAAATCATCTTTAAGAAACTTGTTGTCCTTGTTTAAAGAGTATGAGCAGATATCAGGTCAAGTTATCAGTGCAGAGAAATCCACATTCTATTCTGGTTGCATTTCAATAGCCAAAAGGATGGCTCTAACAAACATACTTGGTTTTCATCAAGGCACTCTTCCTTTTACTTATCTGGGAGTTCCTCTATTTAAGGGTAAACCTAGAAGAATGCATCTCCTCCCTATTGCAGACAGAATAAAGAGTAAACTTGCTTCTTGTAACACCCCGACTTTTACTGTTCTTTAATATCGGTAAATATATACATATATTTTTTATATTTTATCCGAGACCTAAAAAATGATTTTGAATAAAAAAAAATCATATTTATACTCTATTTTATCGTAGAAAGTTATGGTGAAATTTTAGGTTTAAAATTTAGACGAAACCCGGTCTGCATTTTAACTGACAGTAAGATTTTACTGATCAGAAAACCTAGTTTTGACCCGAGAACGAAACCATTTATATTTTTATTTTATTTCCAACCATAGTGGTTATTTTGAAAATTTTCAAAATAAATAGGTTATTATACGATAATCGGGCAAGTACTCGACGGAATCGAGAACGGAGGTGCAGAGACAAAACCCGACGCCGGGTGGATGAGCACAATGAGTCATCTATGATGACTCATGGTGGTGAGTCATAGGGGTGACTCACCTAGCATTTATGAGGCATAATGATGACACCAAAATATCATGATATTTATTCTAGTAAAAAGACCAAAATGCCCTTTATTTTCAAGTGAAATTCCAAGAGTGTCCCTAAGTGAATTTTGACCAAAATACCCTCTAAAACAATTCAATTTCGTGCAGCCCCTCCATTAAATCAAACTCATTTCATTTTGCTTTCGTTTCATCATTTTTCCTCTCAAAAACTAAAATCGGGTAAAAGACGGAGCCGAATACGGGATTTCCGAGAACCGCTAAGGGATTGGATCGATGAGTCATGGATGACTCATAATATGTGGCCCAAAATCATCCACACCTCCCTTTATTCTCCACCAAGTATTTTAACCAAACCATGATTACAAATTAACTTTAGTTAGGTTATTATAACCATAGTTAAGTTATTATATTATTTTCTAAACTTTACCTAAGTCAATTAACCTAACCATTGTTCATTTAACATTAAACAACTCACTCCCTCACTCAATTTCGTGGCTGCCACACCACTCACACACTTAGACATTTCATTCTCTTCCTAAGTCATCTTCTTCACCAAAAACACCAAGAACATCATAGTGTTCTTGCTTAGCTCATCATAGTTCTTCATTTTCTTCTCAAGTTCCTCAACAAACTTCTTCATTATAAGGTGAGGAATCTCTTCCAAGTCTTTTTAGCTTCATTAATCATCCATCAATCTCCATTTTCATCAACTATTTCACAAACTCCTATTTCTAGATGTAGAACTTCAAATAATTCTAGAAAATTATAGAAAAATCCGAAAAATGTGAGATCAATTTCTATGATCTCCATATGACTTCTATTTTCATCATCCAAGAGCTTGAAAAATTTATAGATCCCTATCTATTTCTTATTGACTTGACCGAACCTATGATAATGGGTTTAGTAGGATTTTCTTCAATCTTTAACTTGTTTTCTTGTTGATTGATCATGGCTAGGTTTTGGTGGACAAAACCGTGGCTTGCCTTGCTTGGTTTAGTTTGTGTTTGTTTGATCTTCAAGTGATCTACTAGAGGTAAGGGGGAGATTACTACTATACTACCTTAATGTAGATATGTATCTGGTTTAAAGTATTTGTATGTTGTCTTGTAAATCCTAAGTGTTAGGATTATATATTATTGTTTATGGTTGTGTGATCCTCTTGGAGGATTTGATTTGATTCTTGGTTGTGGTATGATATGTCATATGATTGTTTTGGTTCCAATGACCTTAAGTTGAAACCATGATTGTTGTATGATTGATTTGATAAAATAAATGCTTAACATGATTATTTAAGGCCATTCGGCCATGGCTATTTTAATGGGTTCTATGATGTGTTAAATTGTTTGAATAATTTTTATGAGGATTGAATGAACATATAAGAATATAGAAATTGGTTTGGATTGATTTGGATGTGTATATTGAAATATATGATTTTATGAGTCCATAAGGACTAAAATGCAATTTCTGAGAATATCAGTGGCTGCACTGAAATTCATGTTCTTGTGTGTTAAGATTGTAGTTCTTGATGAGACAAAACCATAGAAATTGGATTGGTGTTAATTGGATTAATACATAAAAAGTTATAAGCTTTTTTGTAAACAAGGACCTTTTTGCAATTATAGTAAAATATTTGAGGGCAGAAATGTAATTTCTAGAAATTTTAGGGCAACTGAAAAATATTTCTAAAGAAGTTGGTTTGGTGTGATTTGAAGTTATAAATAAAAAGTTATAAGGTTTTAAGTGAATAAGGACATTTTTGTACTTAATGAAAGTTGAGGGTCTAAACTGCAATTTTCGAAATCTAAAGTAAATGCACAGTTAGAAACTGTTTTTCATACCTATTAAACTGTTCTAAAACTTCAAAATTAGTTTTGGACTATTATAGTGTAAAATCGTTGAAAAATGATTTACGCGATTTACAAACTTAACGACGTTCGGTCAAATTTTTAGGAATTTTGTATACATGAAAAGGAAAACTGTAAAACAAGTGTTTCAACATCTTAGTATGAGTATTATAACCTAGGTGAGTAATATATTTGAGATGAAGAACCATATTTTCAAAAGTATGGCTTTTGGGACTAAAACCAATAAAAAGCAGTGAAACCGTCGTCAAACGTTTTTAAAGATTTTTGAGAAAATAATGATGTAGAGTTTGAAATTAGTATTATAATACTTTAACATAAGTATGGTAACTTAGGAAAGTGAAGGGTTTGAGAAAAATAATTATATTTGTAAAAATATGGAATTGAAGTTGAAATACAGTAAAAAGCGGTAAAACGGTATTTTAAGAATTTCGATGTTTTTCAGGAATCTGTTTTGAGGAATTTAGTACTTATGTACTTTGATGGAATCTAATTTTAAAATAGTTTGGCTTTAACCAAAGGTATTAGTTTTAAGACAAAAAGAATTTTAGTCTTCAAAGACTAGTATTTACATTAAAGAGCAAAACCTAAGTCATTCAGACTTAGTGAAAATATGAACTTAATGATTTATGACTTATGGTGAAGCAAGACCTTATGTCAGGATAATTCATTATCCATATTCCATAAAATTTAATGGACTTAGAATGATTTGTTTTCTTGGAAGCCAAAGAAAAAGGCTCAATTAGAAAAGTAAAGAGAAATAAATAATTGGACTTGTGTTTCAATCTCATAATGCGTTAGGACTTCTAATCAAGTGTTTTAAGATATCTCTACAAAAAGATGAAAGGTTACTTGAGAACTTCCGCTCGATGTGAGAACATCTAGCATCTGAGAAAGCACGTTGAAAGAATCCGATGGAATCCAGATGTCATCCGATGGATAGACAAGAAGAACGCATTTTCCGGCAATTTTGCCTAAACACATAGTGAAACTATGTTCTGTAAGGCCGTTGTGCCTAGGAGAATAGCTAACACTTTAATGCGGGTGCGAATTCCGTAGTGGCGAATCCTGCTTATCATAGGGGGTGTCGGGGTATGAAATACTCACATAGGCCCAGTTGGTAGCTCCTCTGTGGCGTGGTGATCTTGCAATGCACCGACATACTCGACTAGACACTACGTGTTTTCTGGTAGTGTAGGATGTTCCCGAAAAAGCCTATGACGTGCACGCCCTCTTCTATTGACGCATTCTTTATTACCCAAGGCTGGTAGACTCCGGAACAATCCTCCGAACCACTCTCTCCGACTGTTCGTAAAACCATGGTATAGGAATTCAGAGGTCATTCCTCAAGTCTTAGATGTCTTCTATCTAGGAAAACGCGGTGCTGTGGTCATGTTTCTGTGAAACATTATTGTTTTGTTATGAGTGTAGATATGATTGATAATTGTTAATTGTACGTACCTGAGAGTCGTACCACTGCGAATGGAAATCTCACCTCCTTATTTTTATATTGCCTATGTCGGCTGGCTATGCCTTTGTATTCTTTTGAGAAGATTGAGACGTCAAGATGTCGCTTGGCTGACGCATCGTAGATATTGAGGTTCGAGCTTGCGGATGCTATGGTGGAATTGCTAGTGGACATCTTCCAGCTTTCAATAGTCCAAGACGATAGCGTTTGTTTTCTGTCATGCCTTCCTTGTTTTTTCTTGAGATGGGCATGACATTGATAGTTCATAGACTATGTTTTCCTCTTGGAAGGAAAAAAAAAGGGCTTAGTTCGAGCGCTACTTTTGTAGTGACTCCAGTAGTGTCTTTTTGACGACGTCGGTAGTGGACTCAAATAGAGTTTCCACTAGACCTCGTCAGTTGAGTTGTCCTTCTCACGGTGTACGAGAAAGGACTGTCTTTTCTATTTTAGATTGGCCAGCTGGGTATGTTTGGGAGTTAATGTAACTATCTATGGAGCTGCGACTCCAAGTATTTTATATTTTAGGAGCTGTCTCCACATCTTTTGTTGAGTCAGTACATTTATGATTTTGTTTATGTGTCGGGTTGGGCATTATGTAATTAATTTGCAAACTTATGACCCTAAATGTGATAATGGAATGTTTTATTATCCATTCATTTAAAACAAAGTAGTTATATTTAGACTTGCGAAAAAAAAAAAAATTACCCCATTCTTTTATAGAAATTTTAATTAACCTACTTTTCGGCCTTAAAATGTCACTTACGATGTAGCGCCCGAGAAGGGTGTTACATTATTGGTATCAGAGCTGGCCGAGTCTTTTGGGCTTTGGGGTTTAGGTCTTGTCGCCTTTTTGTGTTTTCTCTGTTGTGCTTGTGTTGTTTGTGTTTTGTTTCAATAAAGAACCAAATGTTTGGAAGGATAATGACGTAGTCTATCCTTGGCTGTTTTTATGTTCTTCATAACGTTGTTCGAAGGATACAACATTGTTGTTGATCTTTTCATTATTGTTCCTAAGGAGGAATAATATTGAATAGATTATGATGTATTGTTTCTTCCTAGTTCTGACTACCGTGCTTTTATAGAAAATCATGGTTAGTTCGGGAACGAGTAGATATGATTCTGCAATTAAAGATCCCGAAGATATGGTTGTAGCTGTACAAGTCTTGAGAGAACTAACATCAACTGTGGCACGTCATAACGAGGAAATTGCTAAGAGGCGAGGACTAGTTGAGTTCTGTTGTAGTAATCCACCTCAATTTGATGGTGAGCTTAAATCGGAGAAAGCTGAGTTTTGGATTACGAAAATAGAAAGGAACTTTCAAACTATGGAGTACCTTGATCATTGGAAGGTAGCTAGTGCAACATTTCTGTTGATAGGAGATGCTGGATTTTGGTGGAGAGAAACTTGCCAGCTGTTAGTAGTAAGATAAGAAGCGATCACTTGGAATGCGTTTCGAAGCAAATTTCTGGAGAAGTATGCTTCCACTGAAGTGAGTTCCTGCAGCATGGACAAGAGGACATGACTATCAGTGAGTATGCCGCTGAGTTGGAAGAGCTGATTAAGTTCAAGGATTTGTATTTAAAGAATTACGAGGAAGTGCGAAAGTGTAAGAAATTAGAGGAAAATCTAAAGGTTGAAATGAGGAAGACAATCTTGTCATTGAAACTACTGCAGTTTCCGAACTTGATGGATAAGTGTCGAGTTCCTCGAGATCTAGAAGTGAGTAAAGGAAGAAAGAGAAGCTTTGGATCTTTCCAAGAGAAACCGTACGCAAGGCCAACGTCGACACCACAAAAAGGGAAGCGGATTAGTAGTAAGGTTATGGATCGTCTAAGAAGTCTTTACCGAAGTGCATGAAGTGTGGCATGAGTGATGTTACAAAGAGCTGCAAGATTCAGGGCATCATTTGTTTAAGTGTGGACAGTCGGGACATGTCGCTAGAGTATGCGGAAAACCTAAGGATTGTACCTTATGGAGACAACATGTGAGCCGAGAGACCATGGACAAGGATTCGATGAAAGAACATTGTGCAAGAGGAGGTAGTTCACCAAAATTAAAGTTTGAATACATTGGTAGTTTGTTAACGGGTAGAATCTTGACAATAAGTAGGAATGAAATATCTTTAAGTGAAATGTGTCATAGAAAGTAGACTTTTGATTGTGCTGTTAATTCAGTGGAGAATCATTCTTGACTTTCTATGGATGTGTAAAATACTCTGTGTATTTATCTACATACCACCTATGTTGTCGCCAACATGTTTCTGAGTTGGTTGAGTTTTATTGTCGCATCTTTTGTTGTCTAAGTTTTTTGCAGAACAATCAGAATTGCATTCCTATATTATTCATTAATGCAATTACCTTTATAGTTTCTTGGTAACTCATCCTGGTTGGGAAATCTGCTCGGATATTTCCTTATTCCTGAGAATTGAGTTTTGTAAACTTGACCATTTGCTTTTTCCGCAAATGAGTACAATTTCAAATAGAATGATCTTTTGCGGATCATATCTTGTTGCCCTTGTGGGTGAAACGTTATAAATTTTATGGCAGCTGAAATTTTGACAATTCACAGCATGAATCAGAGTTACCTCGAGTGAGGGAACTCACAAAAATTTATTGTTGCTTTCTTAAAGACCAAGATAAGTTTTGATTTAAAATCTAGACTCTTGGAAATTAAGAAAATGATCATCTTCAAAATTTTGTCTTTTGAAGGAAATTCTTGTTGAGGAAGGAACTTTATTAGGGTCACGTTTGTAAATATGTAGTTGTACAACTTATTTTTACATTCAGGAACCTATTAAAGAGACTTTTTGCATAAAGAATATTCTCTATTTTTCTATTCATTCTACTTTATTTATTCTTGAAAGAGTAAAGTCTATAGATTATTTTCTCTTCTTGAAAATTATTTGTTCAAATTCTGAGTCCTTATTTACCATCGGTGTGTTAGAATCGCCACCGTAAATGGGAGTCAAAGTTTTGAATCATTCAAATTTCCAAATCTATCGGAAATTCGTGTATTTCATTCTATTGACATTCAAATTATTTGAGTGTGCTTCGAGTCTTGAGAGTTTCAAAAAGGGATTTACCTGATTTGTTTTATCAGGTGGCTTAGTGAATACAGTATAAGTCAGAGCGACAGTCTAATCTATGAAATACTTCACGTCATGTTCCGAGAAACGTGACTGTTACGCAATCGGAACATGTGATAGAGGGTTGATATCCGTGTTCGTTTTCCTTAAACGAGTTAATTTCAGGGACGAAATTCTTTTTAGAGGGGTAGTATTGTAACACCCCGACTTTTACTGTCCTTTAATATCGGTAAATATATACATATATTTGTTTATATTTTATCTGAGACCTAGGAAATGCATTTGAATAAAACAAAATCATATTTATACTCAACTTTATCATAGAAAGTTACGATGAAATTTTAGGTTTAAAATTCAGACGAAACCCGGTCTGCGTTTTAACTGACAGTAAGATTTTACTGATCAGAAAACCTAGTTTTGACCCTAGAACGAAACCGTTTAGATTTTTATTTGATTTCCAACCATAGTGGTTATTTTGAAAATTTTCAAAATAAATAGGTTATTATACGATAATCGGGCAAGTACTCGACGATTAGGATTGACGGAATCAAGAATGGAGGTGCAGAGACAAAACCCGACCCCGGGTGGATGAGCACAATGAGTCATCTATGATGACTCATGGTGGTGAGTCATAGGGGTGACTCACCTAGCATTTATGAGGCATAATGATGACACCAAAATATCATGATATTTATTCTAGTGAAAAGACCAAAATGCCCTTGGACTTTAAGTAAAATTCCAAGAGTGTCCCTAAGTGAATTTTTTACCAAAATACCCTCTAAACCCTCTTAATTTCGTGCAGCCCCTCCATTAAATCAAACTCATTTCATTTTGCTTTTGTTTCATCATTTTCCCTCTCAAAAACCAAAATCGGGTAAAAGACGGAGCTGAATACGGGATTTTCGAGAACCGCTAAGGGATTGGATCGATGAGTCATGGATGACTCATAATATGTGGCCCAAAATCATCCACACCTCCCTTTATTCTCCACCAAGTATTTTAACCAAACCATGATTACAAATTAACTATAGTTAGGTTATTATAACCATAGTTAAGTTATTATATTATTTTCTAAACTTAACCTATGTCAATTAACTTAAATTTGGTTCATTTTAACATTAAACAACTCACTGCCACACTCAATTTCATGGCTGCCAAACCACTCACACACTTAGACATTTCATTCTCTTCCTAAGTCATATTCTTCACCAAAAACACCAAGAACATCACAGTGTTCTTGCTTAGTTCATCATAGTTCTTCATTTTATTCTCAAGTTCTTGATCGAACCTCTTCATTACAAGGTGAGGAATCCCTTCCTCGTCATCTTAGCTTCATTAATCATGCATCAAATCTTCACTTTCATCAACTTTTCACAAATCTCCATTTCTAGGTCTAGAACTTCAAATAACTCTATAAAATTGTAGAAAAATCATAAAAATGTGAAACCAATTTCTATGATCTTCATATGACTTCTATTTTCATCATCCAAGAGCTTGAAAAATTTAGAGATCCCTAGCTATTTCTTCTTGACTTGGCCGAACCTATGCTCAAATGGGTTTAGGTGATTTCCTTCATTCTTTAACTTGTTTTTATGTTGGTTGTTCATGGCTAGGTTTTGGTGGACAAAATCGTGGCCTACCTTGCTTGGTTTAGCTTGTGTTTGTTTGATCTTCAAGTGGTCTACAAGAGGTATGGGGGAGATTACCACTATCCTACCTTAATGTAGATATGTATATGGTTTATATTGTTTTTATGTTGTCTAGAAACCCTAAAAGTGTATGTGATCCTCTAAGAGGACTTGGGGTAATAATTATATGGTGTAAGTTGTGTGATGAAAATTCATGATTAATATGCTTAATATGTTTACAAGCTCATGCCATGATTTATTGTATTTATATATGAATACGTATGATTGTTTGTGAGCTTGATTGATGAAGAGAAAATATTCATTTGTGATGGTCGTCATGGTTCGGCCATGATGAGAAAATTGGTATGAAAAGCTTAATGATTAAAATCAAGAAATCTTATGAGTATTTCAAGTTTTTAAAGAATAACAAAACCAAGAAAAATCACTAAGTTGCAAAACTGTCTTTAGGACAGTATACACTGCCTTGTCCTATTTTTTTTAGGACTGTCTTATCCTATTTTAAATTATCCAACATTGGTTTGAATTGGATTGGTTAATTATATCGAAAGTTATGGATTTTTAAAGAAATAAGGACTAATATGCAATTACTGAGAATTTCAGGGACTGTTCTGAAAACTATATTTTTAAGTATGGTGGTTGTAGTCCTTAATGATATAAGACTATAGAAATTGGTTTGAAGTTATTTGGATTTATATATAAAAAGATATAAGCTTTTTAGTAAACAAGGACCTATTTGCAAATATTGAAAATATTGGACAGAAACGTCATTTCTGTAATTTTCATGGTAACTGAAAAATATTTCTAAAGGAGTTGGTTTGGTGTGATTTGAAGTTATAAATAAAAAGTTATAAGGTTTTGAGTGGATAAGGCCCTTTTTGTAATTATCGAAAGTTTAGGGACTAAACTGTAATTTTCGAAAATAAATGTAATTGGATAGTTAGAAACTGTTTTTCATGCCTATCAAACTGTTCTAAAACTCCAAAATGAGTTTTGGACTATTAGAGTGTAAAATCGTTGAAAAATGATTTACGCGATTTACAAAATTAACGACGTTCGGTCAAATTCTTAGAAATTTTGTATAATGGAGCTTTTGATGAAAAAGCAGTGTTTCAACATTTTCATGTGAGTATTATAACCTAGGAGAGTAATAGATTTGAGGTGAAGAACCATATTTTCAAAAGTGTGGCTTTTGGGCCTAAAACCAGTAAAAAGCGGTGAAACCGTTGTCAAACATTTTAAAGATTTTTGAGAAAACAATGATGTAGAGTTTGAAATCAGTATTTTAATACTTTAACATAAGTATGGTAACTTAGGAAAGTGAAGGATTTGAGAAAAATAATTATATTTGTGAAAATATGGAATTGAAGTTGAAATACAGTAAAAGGCGGTAAAACGGTATTTTAAGAATTTCGATGTTTTTCAAGAAACTGTTTTTAGGAATTTAGTACTTATATACTTTGATGGAATCTGATTTTAAAATGGTTCGGTTTTAACCAAAGGTTTTAGTTTTAAGACAAAAGAGAATTTTAGTCTTCAAAGACTAGTATTTACATTAAAGATCAAAACCTAAGTCATGAATGACTTAGTGAAAATATGAACTTAATGATTTATGACTTATGGTGAAGCAAGACCTTATGTCATAAAGTATAGATAATTCATTATCCATATTCCATAAAATTTAATGGACTTAGAATGATTTGTTTTCTTGGAAGCCAAAGAAAAAGGCTCAATTAGAAAAGTACAGAGAAATAAATAATTGGACTTGTGTTCCAATCTCATAATGCGTTAGGACTTCTAATCAAGGGTTTTAAGATATCTTTACACAAAGATGAAAGGTTACTTGAGAACTTCCGCTCGATGTTAAGAACATCTAGCATCTGAAAAAGCACGTTGAAAGAATTCCGATGGAATGAAGATGTCATCCGATGGAAAGACAAGAAGAACGCATTTTCCGGCAATTTTGCCTAAACACATAGTGAAACTATGTTCTGTAAGGCCGTTGTGCCTAGGAGAAGAGCTAACACTTTAATGCGGGTGCGAATTCCGTAATGGCGAATCCTGCTTATTCATAGTGGGTGTCGAGGTATGAAATACTCACATAGGCCCAGTTGGTAGCTCCTCTGTGGCGTGGTGATCTTGCAATGCACCGACATACTCGACTAGACACTACGTGTTTTCTGGTAGTGTAGGATGTTCCCGAAAAAGCCTATGACGTGCATGCCCTCTTCTATTGATGCATTCTTTATTACCCAAGGCTGGTAGACTCCGGATCAATCCTCCAAACCACTCTCTCCGACTATTCGTAAAACCATGGTATAGGAATTCAAAGGTCATTCCTCAAGTCTTAGATGTCTTCTATCTAGGAAAACGCGGTGCTGTAGTCATGTTTCTGTGAAACATTATTGTTTTGTTATGTGTGTAGATATGATTGATAATTGTTAATTGTACGTACCTGAGAGTCGTACCACTGCATGTCTGCCTTATGTGTAAGATAAATGGAAATCTCACCTCCTTATTTTTATATTGCCTATGTCGGCTGGCTATGTGCCTTCTGTATTCTTTTGAGAAGATTGAGACGTCAAGATGTCGCTTGGCTGACGCATCGTAGATATTGAGGTTCGACCTTGCGGATGCTATGGTGGAATTTCTAGTGGACGTCTTTTCATACTGTCGATGGTTCGTAGCCCATGTTTTTCCTCTTGGAAGAAGAAAGGGTTTGGTTCGAGAGTTACTGTTGTAGTAACTCCAGTAGAGTCTTTTGTGACGACGTCGGTAGTGAACTCAAATAGAGTTTCCACTAGATCTCGTCAGTAGGGTTTGTCCTTCTCAGGATGAACGAGAAAGGATGGTCTTTTATGTTTTAGTTTGGTCAGCTGGGTATGTTTGGGAGTTAATGTAACTGTCTATGGAGCTGTGACTCCAAGTATCTTATATTTTAGGAGCTGCGTCTCCACAGCTTTATGTTGAGTCTGTACATTCTATGATTTCTGTTTATGTGTCGGGTTGGGCATTATGTCAATGATTTAAGAACTTATGACCCTAAATGTGATAATGGAATATTTTATTATCCATTCATGTAAAACAAAGTAGTTATATTACGACTTTCGAAAACGGAAAAAAATTACCCCGTTCTTTTATAGCAAATTTTAATTAACCAACTTTTCGGCCTTAAAATGTCACTTACGATGTAGTGCCCGAAAAGGGTGTTACAGATAACCTCAACAATCATATATCAAAATAAATATCTCAATTAGGCACTTCTGAAAACATGTATCATGTACCCCCACATACAACCATAATTCATCATGTATCAATACTTTGAATTTCTAAGCACAAAATGATCATCCAACATGTCATCATTTTCCAAACATCTCCATTTATTAAAATAATATATAAATTAATAGCCAATAATCAAATATTCCCAATAATTCTAGGCAAGTCAACATATATCAAACAGCACATCATGAATAGTCAAACAGACAAACCACTGAGTAGTCTCCAATGTGATATTGATATTGTCCTTTAATCGCTCCTTAATAGGGTTTAGGTTGCCCTACGCCATTATTGAAATAAATGCCACTTCGCAGTTTTAGACGTTAGATGGCTTCTTTCCCCCACCTGAGATGTCGTACGATGATTTGAACGTAACGAAACCAACAATGCCCTTCCCCTCTCGATTATGCCACGCATAGTTCTAGAGTCCCCGAGCCTCCGGAAAAACACCTGAATACCATATTACATAGCTTACATTACAAGGAACCTTAATATGAAATCAGAATTGAAACTGATAACTGAAACGAAAGATAAGTAGAATACCGACACCGATGGCATTTCGACATAAAAAGGGTAAGAATTACCTTCACTTAGAGAGAAAAGAAAGGTAGGGTAGTGAAGACACGTTGCCACGATCACAATGACGTACTCAGAATTGCGTCGGGACGATCGATCGAGTCGATAACGGAGTCGAGACTCTTTATCTCTCTAACACTTGCACTCTATAACTCTCTAACTCTCTTTTCTATCTTCTCTGTGTTTTGTATTCTGTTTTCAACTTGGTTCACTTAAGTCCTTTTATTTTTTCAAAATCATGAGCCAACGCTTGAGCACTGGAACCCTAGCGCTTGAGCGCTCCAATGCTTGAGCGTTGGATCCTCCACCCTTGAGCGTTGGAGGTATGTAGCACCACCACGCATGCAACCAATCAGGTGATGCCATGTGGGCCACCTTGTGACACGTGGAGTCAACGCCAAAGTTGGTCTGGTTGTACTCCATGCTTGAGCGTTGGGTATGCCATGCTCGAGCATTGACCGCTGGCCAGGAAACCATTTTTCATATTTCGTCGTGTTCTGGGTCTGTTCGACGTCCGATTGATCTCAAATTTGAGATATAAACTCTTTGAGCCCCTATGAACACTCTAAAACCCTCAAAAATGCCTAATCTCTTTCTTAAATCTAAATTTCTTATTTCATACACTTACGCCATTTTAAGCAATATACTGAAACCCTGGGTTATACTTACATCCGATTTCACTCTGGTTGGTTGCGTACTTTCCATGCAAAGGTTCCTAGACCTTTATCAACATATTATTCCTCTAATCCAAGTCTTAAACCTCATCATCATACGTAAAACAAATCATAACAACACGGCTGTTATACACATGGTGTTGTTCACAACCATATGGGTGGAACACACGTGGTTAGAGTATCTGATTACGGATATCAGATGTCACGGGTCAGTTCCCTAATGGGAATGAGGATACTTTTATATTGTGCAGCTATTCCCTATCAGGAATGGGGAATAGTGTTATTCTCTAAATGAGCACCCTAATAGGAATAGGGGTGTGCACCGACATTTATGTATGAGCCGCTTGGACGACTGACTGACATCCCTAACTGGAATGGGGGATGGTGACAGGATTGTAGGTGGCCACGTCAGCATACAGGGGCTTAGCTGCATGAGAGTAAAGGGTACATGATGATATTATGTTTCGAGGATGATTGTTACCTATATATGCTGCATGTCTTTGTTATTATTGTATCTTATGCTATGTATTCATTTTCCGTATATGATGATAGCATAGTTTCTGTTGACAAGTGACTCCAAACACAAGAGGGGGGTGAATTGTGTTTTTCAAAAACTTTGGCAAATATAAAACTTTTTATTTTGAATATATTTTGAAAAACAACTTTGTTAAATACGCGTGCAATTAAAAGCGTTTTGCAAAAGATAAAGCAGAAATAAAAAGATAAGGGATGAGAAAAGAACACAGCGATATATCCTGGTTCGGCCACAAACTACCCACGTGGCCTACGTCCAGTCCCCAAGGCAGTACCACCAAGGGTTTTCAATCAACTCTAGTTTTTAAATAGGATCAACTAGAACCTTTACAATACAGAGAACTCCTCACAGACCAGGGATATCACCTCCCCCAGTGAAAGAGCCTCAAGACAATAACCCAAGAGATATCACCTCTCTTGTCAACCAGAAGGAATATCACCTCCCTTGTAAACACTTGGAAATCACATCCAAGAACACCCCAAGAGATATCACCTCTCTTGTAAACTAGGTGTAGAAAAGAAATGTTTGAGTCACACGACTCTTACCAACAATATGCACTCTTAATAGTGCTGATAAACAAATTGAAGAGCAAATACAATAACACCTATATGGTGTATAGAATACTCAATATAATATGGTCAAGTGAAAGTGCAAGAGAAAAGTAGTATAAAGAAAATTGATCAGAGTTTTAGGACAGTATATAATAGTAGTGTATTGTATGTTGAGGCAAGGCAGCCTAAACTCCTATTTATAGAAAACAGGTGATGGTTCACAATGAAATTAGGTCAAGCCTCTTGAAGTTCATTTTTGGCGAATCATAATCGATTATCACAAGACCATAATCGATTATTTAATTAAAAACTCAGGAAGCGCGCGCTGACAGAAAGGTCATAATCGATTACACTAATCGATTACCAGTCCACTGACTTTCACATAAAAAGCCATAATCGATTACATAATCGATTACGGGGTTTCTGTTTGAAGCTCGTTGAAAGCCATTAAGGACATAATCGATTATACAAAAACCATAATCGATTATACTTATTCAAATTTTAAACTCAACGGCTTTAATGTCATAATTACTCATTAACGCTAATTAAAGCCATTTAATCTCGACTCATAATCGACTATTGGATTACCATAATCGATTATGGCACGTATAAATTTGAATTTGAAAAACTTGACAATTAAGAAATTGATTGCTCATTAAGTACCAATTAATTGTCATTTTTAATCCCTTTAAAGCAGATGATAAATTCTTTTAAGCATATGTTAAATGTGTGAGTGTGAGACCAATATTAAATTGAGAACTCTACTTACCATTTACACACATTTTCTAAAACACACAATACAAATACTGAAATGCCCATTTTGCCCATTGTGCTTGCTTGCTTTATACTTTCCGCTTTTTGCACTTTAGTCCTTCTGGACCTTTCCCTTTTGTCATTCATCAATACAAAAGTACCTATCAAGGCATATATTCACAGTTTCTTGTCTCCCTATCCCTTTCTGTGTATGTTTTGCTACCAGTACGTGACATAGAGCAAATTGATAGAGATGCCGCACCTTCATCACCCGTGGATGACGGAGCCTACCGGGGTCCCAATGATGGGGACCATTGAGTTGGAGTTCCACGACGAGAGAGGGTGGAGACTGGACCTGGTCACTTATCTCTCTGTGTTTACGGGCCCAGTGACAGCATGTATGAGGTTCGGGGAGGCGCCTTACTCTTGCTTCATTGTAGCCTTCCGTCTTGGTTGGTTCTTTCCTTTGCATATGTTTTGGCATCCACCGCCCAGACCACAGCTGCACCCAATGGTAGGCCAGAGTTCTGAGGTCGTAGGGCCAGTCAGAGGAGTCACCCGAGGTAGTGCCCGCAGGAGTCTCTAGTATCAGCTGATGCACCAGCATCGCCGTGTTCTCATATCCAATAGCAGTGAGGCGACGACATCATGACCACCACCGTAGAGGCTGCCATGGAAGGTTTATAGACGCACATGTGGGAAAGTCAAGGTAGCACTAGATTTCCACACTAGGGATTGTGGAGGTCAGAGCATCTATTCTATATAGGTTGTGTGTGAGCCTTTTTTTGTTTTTATGTATTTTGAGTGGGGACTAGGCTGGTGTGGAGTGTGGTGTGTAACGCCCCGATTTCTGTGTCTTTCTGTAGCAGTAAATACATGTGTTTCTATATTTATTTTTGGTAAAATCCAGAGAGTGATTTTAAATAAACTAAAATCATTTTCTTGTGTCCCCTTACCGTAGGAAGTCACGATTAAATTTTTGGTTGAAACTTCAGACGAAAGTCGGCCTGCGTTTTCACTGCCGATACAAGTTTACTGAGCAGAAAACCTAATTTTGACCCGTGAACAAAACGGTTAGTGTTTTTGGCATGTTTCCAATGGTTTTAGTTATTCTTGAAAATTTTCGTTCGGAAATAAAATAAAATATTTTATCTCGGCGAAATCTACAAAAGTTGCGATCGTAAACGGTAATCAGGTAAACAATGGAGCAGGATGGAGTGCTGAGATGACCAAAGTGACTTGTTGGAGATGGAATGACTTGATGATTGATAGCTCAAGTCACATCAAAGAGAAAACATCATTACACTTTTTGAATATATCATATTTTAATCCTAAAACCCATTTTCTCTCACTTTCTCCAACCAAACATAACCAAACTTGGAGCCCAAGTCCTCACTCTTCCTCCCTCCTCACTGCTCACTCTCCCTCTTCCTCTATATAAACACTCATTTTCTTTCATTTTCACACTTTACACTCACTTAAGCATACTTCCTTCACTTCAAACTCCATTGATTTCTTCAAGCAACTCATCATTTTCTTCAAGTTTCAAGGGTAATGCTCTATACCCTTACTCATCTAAGTCTTCCTTTTCTTTCATTTTGAGAGTTATGCCATATTCACTCATTTTTTATTCTTAGATCTAGAAACTTCAAAAATCTCTAGAAATTAGTAGAAAAATCTTTTTGAGTTGAAACTAATTTCTATGGACTCACAATGATATCTATATTGTTTATGTAAGAGCTTACATCAAACCAAAATTTTCTTCCCTATTTTCATGAAGAGGCTGAATCTTGGTATTTGTAGAGCAAGGAAGTTTTGGTTCAACTTTTGTTAAATGATCATTGATTTGAACTCTTTTGTACCTTTAGTTGTTAAATCCAAGAGCTTGAAAAGATTGAAAATTTCTAGCCTATTTTGGAGGTCAAGGCCGAAACCCTAAGCTAATAGCTTAGAGGGATTTTTGTTCAATCCTTGTTAAATGATCATTGCTATTGAATCTCTAATACTTAAGGATCATTAATCCATGAGTTAGTGAAAGTTGGATATTTCAAACCCTATTTTATCTTCATGGCCGAACCTATGCCTTAGGTAGATAGGATGTTTTGGTTGTTTTAACTTGTGTTATGTGTCGGAATCTTTAGACTTCCGTCGTGAAGCAAGACGAGGAAGATCGTAGCACTCAACAAAGAACAAAAGACTTTGTTTGCTTTGGAATCAAGTAAGGGGAGCTTACCTGAGGGATTTTCTCCCGATAGCTATATGTTATTATTTGTGGCCTGTTGAGTTGTTTTGAGTTTTATTGTGATTTCCTGAATTTATCTGATGTGGTTAAAATTATCTGTTTTACATACCTGAGCTTGATGATTTATTTGTAGAAATGTGTTATAGCTTTGAGATATGGCATGAACTGTATTATTTGAAATGCTGTTGATGTGAAAATTACATTGTTGTGGATTGTGGTCTGAGAAGCCTGACATTCATCAGTGCTCAATCAATTATTGAGATAAAAGCCTTAAAAAGCCTTATGAGGAATTTTGACAATGATAATATTTAGTTAATGATTTTCTTTTGATAAAAGAGAAAGTAATGAATAATTACAAGGATGAAATCGTAAAAATATTTCAGTATGTTATCTTTTTCAAAAATGTAGATGAAAAGTTATTTTAAGACATTTATGTGTCAATTTCTTTTAATGAAAGAAGAAGAATAAGAATGGAATTGAGAAAGGAATACATTTTAGTATGTTATCATTTTCAAGAGTGAAGTAGAAAATCATTTTAAGAACTAATTGTTAAAATATTTTAGAGCTAGAGGAAAAACCTTTTCTTGAGATGATTTTAGTATAAGTGGAAACAATTTTAAAAGTATGTTTTGGTGAAGGAGAACTTTTAGGAACGGTTGGAAATATTTTAGAAAGGGGTTTGAAAGGATTTTAATAATGTTCTAAAGATGGTTTGGAAGAAAAGAAGGATTTCAAAGGAAAATTGGTTTCTTTATAACTTAACATGTTACAAATGAAATTCCAATGAAAAGAATTTTCTGGAAAAACCTACTTTTGCAAATATTTCTGCAAGCTTGGATAAGTTGCTGAGGTTTCAATTTGTATTTGTGTTTTACTGAATGAAAAAGAATAAATACGTTGGGAAGTGAATCTAGTATATGAGATGTCGGAATACTAATGTTCTATGATTTACGCGTAGATCTTTGATCCGTGTCACGTCGTGGGGGACGGTGTGTCCTAATCACGTTGTTGTGGACTGTGTGTCCTAATCATGTAGTTGTGGACTGTGTGTCCTAATCATGTTGTGATAAACGTTATTAATGGTGAATGTTGTTTTCTATGACCACAAGCCTAAGACTGGGGCATCGGTTTAGGGCATTGTGATTGAGCACTCGGACTTCGTGTCCCGTGTTGATGTTGAAGAATCTTAAAGTTAAAGATTTTATGAATAGTCGTTAGCCTTTGAGCTTCGACAAGGAAATAATGTACACACAGATAAGCTTTGAGAATAAAATGATTTTTACATGCATTTGTTTGGCAGACGTGCCATGTTGCCCAGTTAGAAATCATTGAGTCATGTGTTGGCCAATGAACTTTGGGGAAATACGCCCATGAACTACGATAACCATTGGTTGCTGAGTGATCTGCCAATGCATGGACAGAAGTTCCGCGTTTATCGTAATGACAATTGGGATGTCGTAATTTGTGCGCAATAACCATTGGTTGCTGAGTGATCTACCAATGAGTTACAAAGGTGTTGGACATTGGATTCTTTTCGTTGACAATGATCCATGTAAAAAGCTTGATCAGCTTAAACGAAAAATGAAGTTGGTATCTCATGAGATTAGGTTAGAGCCTGAATATTGAAGTGTCATGCATGATTTTATAAAACCCATGATTGATCGGGTATGAGACCCCTTGATATAATACTGCCTATTTCCAAGAAATTCTATGATATATGACTTTACATGTTATCTGATGTTTTGTGTTGTGCATGTGGTTATCGTGTTTAAATCCATATATTGGTGTCTCACCCTTACAAATATATCAGGTTTCTTCTGGTCTCGCTGTTGTACCTCGGTACTATAATACGGATGGTACAGAGGAGTTTTCCTAAGTCACTCAGAGACTTAGATCTAGAGGTTTGAGGAATTATTTGATCGTGGAATGACCACGGGGTTCCTTTCAATAAATGTCTTGTAGAAGAGACCAGCTTAGGAGTCTTGGTTGGGTTATGTATGTGAAAGGTCGGTAAAGGTGGTATTATACCTTAGTTTTTGGTTTAATTTTGTTTCTCTTTTCTTTAAAATTGAAACTTTTGAGAGAAGTTGTATGTCGTGGTGACTTTGTTATGAATGTGATTTTACTGTTTAGATGTATATATCTTGGTATTTAAGAGTTATCCGCAGAAGAAAATTTTTATACCCCAGTTTTCTGACTTAGGAGAAAATAACTTTCTGAAAACAACCAGCAAATTACTTTTTAATTTATTTCTGCACGTGTTCCAATGTAATGCCCAAGGAGGGTGTTACATGGTGAGGTGTTTCTTGTTTCAGACCCTTTTTCATGTATTTTCTTTCTTTCATCAGTTGTATCTCTGTGCTACCCTACTGACTAGGTACCCTTGACAGTTTATGTTTATGTTTATATATGTTTAGAGTTTGATGTTATGTTCATATCTTTTATGTTTTAAGTTTTTAATGTGTTTTGCTTTTCCGTAATGTATGTTTAATGCTAATATCATGATTAAGGTTTAGTTAATTAGGTTTTTCTTTAATGGAACATCGGGGTATCTCAATCACAACTCTATCTATTTTCATTCTTTAACTTTGCTTGATCCAATCACTTTATGCCAAATTTATTTCAGATAGGTTTTATAACAAAAATATTTTGATGTTACATACCCATTTCTCAATAGTGGTGCATTGAGAATTAACACATGAATTTATATTACCAAATATAGTACTACCTAGTCTTACTAGACTTTTGAGTGCTATGTTTTTATCAAGTTAACTCGACAAAGTCAACAGCATCACCTCCTATTTTAAAGTGGTCCAAACATGTTAAGGACTCAGTAGGTTTCTATGGGGCACCACTTGATTATTCATGTTGCTTGTGTGTTAAAGTACCTATGAAAGGTGACTAAAACATGATTAAATTAATTTGAAACTAAAGAACAAATTAAAAGTTGTATATATGGTTCTGCTACAATGCAAGCTAGCACAATACATTGGTTTCCCTGTTATGTCAATGATTAGGAGGCTACCATGAACAACCAGGCTCCAGAAAAAAATCATTGGCTATAGTTTTGAAATTACAATTTTGAAATTTACCATATCAAATTTTGGAAGCACAATCACTTTCATGATTTTTATATATAGTAAAAGGCAGCTATGAAAGTGGTCAACCCGAATGCATAAAACTACCCCAAGATTTTAGTTTTAATAATGTTATGCTTAAATAGCTTCTTTCATACTAGGGAGATTTTCTATTCACCATTTATCTTTAATTCAGCTATGCTTACTGTGAGATCCTTATTTTAGGTAGCGGGTACACTTCTTCGTTGTATATATATTGTCATTAGATTTATATGCTTACTACTTTACTATGTTAAAACATTTGCAATATAGCTCATGGAATACTACTATTTTGTTCAATTGTTTCTGCAGTCGCCATAATCTTATGCCTTGTACATCATACTTAAACTATGGTGTTTTTTCTATGGTTAACGAATAAGTATTTTAAAATATCTATTATATCAATTTGCAGATATACTATACTAGTTATTAGTTTTCTTCATCCCCCTTCCCCAATTTACTTTGTTGCTTCCCAACAATTGAACTACATATTCATTAGTCAATATTATTCTAATCTTCAGGAATATTAATACATAACTTTTCATCTGAACCTAAGCTGCATCAGTTCACCATTTTAGTTCACAGTATCCCTACTTCCTCTAGTTGTAGTGTTAATTAGTGACAGTGTTGAGAAGCCTATATCAAAGGCAAATTATATATATATATATATATAAACCAATAATCTATTAACTAATCTTATATTTAAAATAAATCATGCTTGGTTCACATAATAATCCATGCAACTGAAAATATTATACTGAAAAGGAGAATATTGATAGGAGATTATCTTAATATTAGCACCTATTTGTATATTTGGTTCAAATATATGATGACTTTAACTTGCATATGTTTTATATGGCGCATTAAGTTGTTGCACAATGAACTCACCAAGACACCAAAGCATCTCTTGCATAAACATACTTGTGTGTCCCCTCTGTTAACGCCCATCTTCATGCGCGTCTTCAATTTTGTGATCTTGATCCTCATGGACGTACGTGATAATCGCAATGGAAAAACTGTTGAGAAAGATGCGTGTCAGAGTAAAATGACTTGTTTTTCATTATGGTTTCACAATAATGGATATAGAGAAATAATTCAAATTTCGTTCACAAGTTTTTCAGACACCTGTTCCAAACAATACAAACACCAAATAATTCAAAGTTTAAAGAAAGGCTCATAAATGTTTTTTTAAATACAAAAAACTAAAGGTTGCTGCAAAAATTAGATGGAGAGCATATTGGAAAAATAATGGAATTAACGAGAAAAAGTAATCGAAAAAGAGAGAAGAGAATTTATGATTCATAGGAAATATGCAAGGCTCTTACACGAGTAGTTAGCTCCCAAACCTGGCTCCTCAATCGCAAAAGGAATCAACAAACACTTGCCTCTGAAACCCAATTTCTTGTAAATAATGTTCCATAACCTGGATGTCAGAGTTCAAATCAAGTTTCATATAATGTTAAGGAGTAGAGGTGGAAATGGAAGAACAATACTCTATTAAAGACTCACTAGTAGAAAACAATATACATCTTCTCTTTCTAATTCTCCATTCTTTATCCTTGGGCATCTATTAAATCTTCAAAGTTGCCAGGATTTAATGGGTGAATTATGTTCATCCTTTTTATCATGCACCTTGGAAGCAAATTAACTTAATAGAACATTTCCTTAGCTTCAGCTCCACCCAATGACCGCCACAGATCTGTCATGCCCAGTTAGTCCATACCCATCGTGCGGCAGTGTTGCGGTAGTCGCCCACCGCCTGAAGTCATTGGCCAGCTCCACCCCGGGCAAGAACTGCCTCCTGACATCATTATGTGCAAGAAGTGTTGTCAACTTCCAAGATCAGGACTACCACCAGCTTCAAAGCCTATTTAGAGGAGCTCCGAAATAAGGTGCGAGGTTTGGAGTTGGTGACATCATTCTAGTTTCGCCGCATCGGTGTCTCACGGTGAAGAAATTCATCGTTATCGAATTGGGCGTTGGCCCCTTCTGATGGGAACCTTCCAACTGCTCCGTCGGATTTTATCATTTTCTCTCTTGAAATTTAATGAATGCATTATTGTTGGGGTGGTGGCAGAGAATGGGATGGGAGCTGTGGGTGGTGGTTCTGGATGGGAGCGTGAATTGGGTTTGGGAAAAGGATGAGGAATTTGGAAATTTGAGAATGGAAGGGTGTTGCAGTGGAAGGCAGGAAGGTGGTGTATGGAACAACTCATATTTCTGGTGGCTGATTGGATCGACGATGGTCCCAGGTTGTTGTGATGGTGTTGCATGTAGAAGGAATGAAATGGATAGACCTATGTGACATTTGTCATAGTAATGTAGCCTAACATTTGTGGGATCTATGGAAGACGTTGGCATTCGTTTATGGCCTGTGAGCCTGTCTGTAAGAAGTTGTCACGTCCACCTTTTTTTAATTTTTTTTTTTATGAAAATGAGGTTCTTGAGAATGGTTGAAGTGCTGAGGTGGCGACGCTATAGTTCGCGCTTCATAAATTATACAATATAAATATATATAAATAGATTATTCTCATTACAAATGTTGGTTGATTTAAGAAAACCACAAGGATCTTTTCACATTTCTCCACAATGGATCTCCACTATATTCTACTCAGTCCCCTTCGATTGCCACAACACCAAAATGTTGCTTGTAAGCATTGATGACATACTCCAGTGTGCACAAGATCCATGCTCAATAATTCTCTTCTCAGTAAATAGTAAAGATTCCTCTTCTTAGTTAAGACTCTTCTCCATTCTTAATTTACAATTATATAAAAAAATATTCTAAATAAATATAGAAAAAATTAAAAAACTCACTTTAGAAGAAACTCTTATTTTTTATTTTTTATTATTATTGAAGCTTTATTAAAGTTTTCAAGAATAGTAACAAGACTTAGTTCTATGAAAAACTTTTCCTCTGAAGTCTGTAATCTTTAAAAATAAAAAACTTGACAGCTGAAATTTGTTGTAAAAAACAGATGAGAAAGAGAAAATATAAAAAATAGATTTATTTTGGAGTAGGTAATTCTTTTCTGTTACAAAAAAATTAGAAAGAAAAACTAATACAACGATTGAATAGTATGTCTCCAGCATTGTCCACCCTTTTTTTTTCCATATTCAGAGAGTTTGTATTCTTATTGATGTGTTGTTTCAGTCATTATAAATTGATGGTGCCTGGAGAACATTCATCATCTTCAAATTGCTGAGTAGGAAGAAATGGCAAGCTTCAAAATTTTTTGGGTCATATTTTTTGTCACCCACCAAGCTTTCTTGGACAATGCTGTTAATGCAAAGAGAGCCCCAGCATTGTATGTTTTTGGGGATTCAAGTGTAGATGCTGGAAACAACAACAACCTTAATACTGACGCTAAGGCAAATATGTTTCCTTACGGCATAGACTTCAATAACAAATCCACGGGCAGGTTTACCAATGGCAAAACTGCTGCAGACATTATTGGTAAGTTCCATGCTGCATGTTCATAAGTAGACATCACAAACTCTGTTAAAAGAAAAACTGATTCCTGAACGTAGAATTTTTAGCTAGGTCCATTAAAAATTTTTTAGCCAGGTAGACAAATCTCATTGTTTGAAATTACGGATTACATAAAACTAATCAATTTCCATTCACAAATCTTGCTGCTTTAGTTTCAAAGGATATAATTGTTATACATTATCAATGTAAATATTTTTTTTTACACTATCAACTAGTCATAAATTATCACATTATTAAAAATATTTAACTCTTATCATCACTACTTTAAAAGTCACACATAGGATGATTTGTGATTGGTTTTTTTATAAGCAAAGATATATTATAACAAGCAGAGTACAAGAGGTACTCAAACCCATTACAACCTGTCAATTACAACATCAAAGAAACTAAACCAAAACAACTACTTCCTATTACATGCTTCCAGACAACAAAATAGGTTATTACACCAATCTACATAAGAAAAGTAGGCACCCCAGTTTGATACAGAGCACCAACTCCAAGCCCGTAACCTAATTAGATCAAAGACTTTATTGAATCAGTCTTCCCTTGCCTAAAGATGATCTCATTCCTATGTAGCCACAAAGACCAGATAATAGAATACCAAAACAACATCCAATACTTTTTGGAGACTCTGGATAATTTGTGATTGGTTGATAGTGAAAAACTGTACATTTATTGTGTAACAAAATTAAGTTCTATTTAAAAATATGAAATTTCATAATTGCCAAATGAAAAATGAGTTTAATTTAATATACCGTCATTGTAAAGTTTTTTATATTGTCAACTAATCATAAGTTATCTTATATTTGATTGCTTAGATAATTATGATAAGAGTGAAATATTTGTATGATATGACAATTTATGATTGCTTGACATTGTAATTTTGTTTTACAATAGTTCATACCAATTAAATCCATAAAAATCCAACCCCTACCACATTATCTACAATTTAAATGCAATATTATGGTTTCTTCAATCATTTTATATTTGTTTTGTATAGCTATTAAGCTGGGTTTACCACTACCACCTCCATATTTGGGTCTCTCTGAATCCGAAAGACAACAAGTAGCCACGGGGATTAACTATGCATCGGCCTCATGCGGAATCTTGAATAACACCGGAGATGTAAGATATAAAAGAAATTATGTTGACTACACTGTTATTCACCTTGGAAATTTTTTGCCACTCACCCTATTTGTATTTTGCGCCAAAGGGATGCTTGTCATTGAACAAACAAATTGAATATTTCAACTCAACTGTGAAGAACGATCTTCCGGAAAAAATTCAGTGCAAAGATGAACTGACGCACCACTTATCCAAATCCATATATTTACTCTCCGTTGGTTCCAATGATTACATACTCAACTATTTGGATTTTATGGCAACAATTAACAAAAACAAAAGTCCAGAAGAATATGCAGATTACCTCCTCGAGCAACTGGTTTATGATATAAAGGTAATTTTCAATCAAATATCTATGGACTAAACATCATTAGTTGATTGTTTCTATTATTTACCTTTCAATTTCCAGAAAATATATGATCTTGGAGGACGAAAGTTTGTGATTGTTGGTGTTGGTCCACTTGGATGTCTACCTCTTCAAATAAAGCCAAATTCCACAGAATGCAATGAAAATACTAATCAAAAGGTGAAGCCTTACTCAGACAAACTCCCTGGGAAGCTTCAAGAGTTGACGACTCAGCTCCCAGGTTCATTGTTTGTTACTTCGGACAATTTCAACTTCTTCAATGAAATAAGGAACGCCCCAACAAAATTTGGTGAGAAGCAATTAAGTTCTCAAAAAAAAAAAAAATTTAATTTGCCATGTGATTTCTCTAATGTTGCTATTGATATTTAATTAATGTTCAGGGTTCACAAATATTTCCCAGCCTTGTTTTATCCATGGAAAAAACCCATGTGACAACCGGAATCAGTACTATTTTTTTGATTTTGGGCACCCCACTGAAGCGGTTAATGAGATATTTGCAAAGCAGTGCTTTAGTGGATCCAAATTGTGCTTTCCAATCAACATTAAGCAATTAGTTCACGCACCATGAGTGAATCTCGTTATTTGAATGTTCAAAATAGAACACTCAACTAACATCTCTTTGACGTCGAAATATAGAATATTAATTCTATCTCAAGATGTGATATTCATTGGTACCCACCCATGACATAAACATACAATGTTATTTTAGATGTTGACTTGTTGTATTCAGTGGTGTGAAAAGCACTTTTTGCAGCTCAATAGACGTGGACTATGTTTTGGAAGAAATATCATTACAATCCACATTTGTATTTGAATTTAGTACTTATTTTGTACTTTTATATTTTGTGGTTTATGTTCTTCTATATGTTACTTGATTTACAATCACTTTGAATTCTAAGTTCAAATTATGTATTTTGTGTTAATTAAGCATCTTATTCTTCCAATATGTTCTTTATATTGATGTAACACATTTTCCGTCAAACACATCCTTTCCTATCTTCCTTGACCACCATAAGTCATGATCAATCTGAATTTTAATAAATAGTTTTTTAGCTATGTTGGTGAACAAACATTTACTGTATTTATCTTACTATCAAATTATATTATGTGGTTAAATGTGAATACTTTTGTTTTTGTAAAAATATAATTTAAAGTAATTTTTAATAGCATAATATATTATTTGAAATAATTAAATCATATAATTATAATATAAAATGTTAGCCAAACATTAAATTCAATGGAAAATCTAATTCACAATAAATTATTGTTTAAATTTTATTTTTACCGTTAAGTTATTATTTTCACTACATGGAAAAATAATAGTTAATTAATGTTCTTAAATACGTATTAATTATTTTTTTAATTATTGAAGTATTTCTTACATTCCTGCGAGTGGTAATAATGCTAGATAAACTAATGCTTAAAATAAATAAATAAAAAAATGAAAATTACGGATAAAAAATTATTTATATTTTAAGACGTGTGGAATGACACTGTCCTTTTGTAGCATATTTGATTAGTGAACGCAAGTTAAAAACTTTATTCTCATATAAGAAGATGAGAAATAATATTCCTGAGAATGAGATTCTGATATAGCCCAAGATGCATTGTAGACAAGTTTCAAGCCAACAATAAGAATGGGGCTGAATTTCATGTTCATATCAAGCCTAAAAGGGGAGTTCACCGGCCAAAGAAGTGGGTTGACTTCATCATTTACTAGATAGAGTCCTTTAGTATTTCATTGAGAAGTCTCTTAGTAATATATTGTAATAGTGTGAGTTAGATTGTTCTAGAAGAAGTCTGTTAAGATGTTTGTTATTTGCTTTGCTGATATGCGCATTGCATGTGTGCATAGGAGTGTTAATCGTTTTCTTTTATATAGGGATGTTATGATTATGTAAAAGTCAGAATATATTGGATCTTTTTGCTTGTCTTGTTCATCTTCTTAGGAGGCTCCTCTGACCTTGAATAAGATCTTTTTATTATCATTTGATGTTCTCGTCGTTGAACTCGTCCTCTCACATGGCAAATGGTACTCGTTCCAAAACCTCACAAGTTGAAAAGCTAGATGTCGTTCTCCGAGCATTGACACAAGTTCAGTCCTATATTACCACTAAAATGGATGAAATGTCCATTCGAGTCTCTTCTTTGGAGAACCAATAGCTATCCTCTTCTTACACTTCTCCCCACTCCACTCCTGGTCCTGATTCCACCTCATCTCAGCGGCATTTTCTCAGATTGGATATTCCCAGGTTCGATGGTGTGACAACCATTAGCCCACATGACATTACATAAAGAAAATCATGCATGCTTTCAAAATAATATCAAATTGAGATAAAAGCTCCACAAGGGAAACGTGCATCATATTATTCAAAACATAAACATGAACTTCATAAAATATGAAGTGACCAAAGAATGAAAATAACAACATTTGAAACCTGTCTCAGGCCAAAAAAGTTTCTCTACTCCTAGCCATGTCTTGTATGCATATGATGTTCTAATCTTTTGCAAGGGAACTAAGAAATGTTTTGATACATTGATGAATCTTATTTTGGAATATAGCTAATCTTCTGGACAGCAACTCAGCCTTAATTAATGCAGGTTTTATTCTGGTACAATAGTAGTATCTCTGCCAGGAAGTGTATTGCAATCACTAACATTCTAGGTTTTGGTTCTGGCTCTCTTCCATTTAACTATTTGGGAGTTCCCCTAATTAAGGGAAAGCCAAAAATGGTTCATTTACAGGCTATAGCTGATAGGATCAAATTAAAATTGGCTTCTTGGAAGGAATCAGTTCTATCATACATGGGCAAAATTGAGTTAGTGAAATCTGTCATGCAAAGCATGTTTTTATATAGTTTTCATGTCTACATTTTGTGACACCCTACTACCCCCATATTATATAAGGCATTAAATATAACGATAAATGAATAAAACAAGCATACATCATTTAATTAAAATGAAACGGGTCGATGGTTAGAAATGTCCCACATGAACTAGTTCTCAACAATGCGGAAAAATAAAAACAGTTTTAAGAGGAAAAGAATATAAACAAGAAACATAACCCAACCCCGATGTCACATACAGAGCTGGTATACCAAATTCGGATACAATCACGGAATATAACTGAAACTGAAACAACTAAACAACTATAAACTGGGGAAATCGTAACTATAGAGTCGCGGCTCCTCAGAGTCACTTCTCTCTGGGCTGCTCGCCGTCCTCTGCATAAAAGATACATGCCAAACAAGAATAGAGAAAAAGGGAAGTAAGAAAACATATAAACACATCAGCATGGATATAGGAAGCAAGATGAATCATACATCATAACATAGTATAACATCAATATATATATATATATATATATATATATATATATATATATATATATATATATGCTATGCGGTGCAACTATACTCCACTACTCCATAATGCATGTGGATCCAAACTATCTCAAGAAGACAACTTCGGAGTTACATATACACATTGACCAAAAAGCACCAATGCCGGAAATTCACCAAACCATGGGTGAACCCCTTGGATAGCCGATGCACCATACTCTAGGATGCGCCACCACGGGGGCGCACGGTCCACCAAACCTTGGGTGAACCACCCACGGATGGCCAGATCGCCGTACTCTAGGATGACCTCCTCTATGTTGATCTTCCCCCACTAACAATTCCAACACATGCATGCATGAGCACAACAGCAAACAAACAGTCAATAGCCACATCCGCTTGGTCCAATAAGCACCCAAGTTTATCACCATCAACATCAACACCTTAACCCATATGAATCAAGGCCCCCTTGGTCAAAAAGCACCAAGGTGCATGTAACATCTGTGTTTTAAGGGATTATTTATATGTTGGATAACTATGTTTAAGACTTTGATTTAAGTTCAGATATGCATGTTTAGGTGTTGGGAACCTTACATGGAAAGTATGAGATTAACCGGTGTTGAATTGAATAAGAAAGTGTTCTAGAATTGCTGTTATACAATTTAGAATGCAGAAGAGTGCACAATAGGAAATTTATTTTGTGGAAGAGATTAGGTATTTTTGAAGGCTTAGTCTTATTCCTTAGGTATAGAAGAGTCTATGTTTCAAATTTCAGGTCAATCGGACTTCAAACGAACTCAGAACGCACGAAAACGTGTGAACCAGTAGTGCTGGACAGCAACTAGCGCTGAGCGCTGTATTCCTGGCGCTGAGCGCTGTATTCCTGGCACTGAGCGCTGGCCAGTGTGCCACATGTCGCATTGTGATTGGACGAGAGAGGCGGTTTGCCTCACCAGCGCGGAGCGCTGGATCCCGGGCGCTGAGCGCTGGGCGTCAGAAAAAAAAAAAGAAAAGAAAAAGAAAAAGAAGATATTAAATGAAAGAATTTCGTGGAACATGTGAGAAAGTGGCAGAAACCTCAGGTTTTAGAGTGAGAGGGAGAAGAAAGAAAGAAAGAAAGAGAGAGAAAATTCCAGAGCTGATTCTGATCAATCCGTTCGTCCTATTGAAAAACCGATTATACCGTTGTGATCCTTGTGACTTCTACTTCATCATCTTACCTTTCTTTTCTTGGTAAGTCTATGTTTTTATGCCAAAATGCTGTCCGTGATAGTATTGCAGTTATCTCTCAAACCGTTTATCCGTTTTCAATTCCGTCTTCAGATTTGAGCTACACGTAAAGTGTACTTCGTGAATATGTGTTCAGGTAAATTTTTGGAGCCCCGGAGGTAGGAGAACCTCACGAGGCAGATTTGGGGAGATTGGAGTGGGCTCGTTTCGTTGCTCTAAAGCTAGCCTACGACACCTCAGGTGGGGGAAAGTAACCATCTAGCGTCGGAAATGGCTAAGTAACATTTTATTCAATATTGGAGTAGGGCGACCTAAACCCTACTAGTGGGCGAATAATAGACAATATCAATATCACATTGGGGACTATTTAGTGGTACCGATGATGATATGGAGATTGTAGATTTATCGCCGTTAGGTTAATTTTATGATATCTGAGGTTGTCTGGTTTTATTATGTTTGAATTGTTTGCTGTGTGCTGTTTGGATTAACATGTTAAATTATAGTTATTATATTTATTAAAATATGTTAGTATTATTTTATTATTATTATTGTGATTGTTATTTATTTTGATTATCGTTGATAACATGTTGTTCTGATTGATAATATGATTTATCTGGAATAATATGCTTAGTGACATCTAGGTGATGATATCTGATATTTTTGAGTGATGCATGTTGGGGAGTGTATGATATATGATTTAGAAGTGCCTAACCTAATTAATTAATATTTTATTTTGACGAGATTGATGAGGTGATATATGCTATGAGATAGTGATGAGAGGTTAAGGCACTAGGATATGATTCGATATATGCCGGTAAGATCCATATAGATGCATGTTGTTGATCACAGCCGTGTGTTTGGAACACACGAGGTCAGAAGTCCTCGCGGGACCGTCCCAACTTAGATTTAGGTTGTGCACTATAGTGTCATTGCTTTGCATGAGCACCCTCGAGAGAGAACTAGGGTGTGCACCGATGTGTATTGTGCAGCTATAGTGTCATTGCTTTGCATGAGCATTCTCACCGCGGATGCGAATGTGCACCGGTGTTTGGGGACGCGTCGCTTGGACGACTGACTAACATCCCTGAGCGGGTAAGGGATGTGTGACAGGATTGATGGTGGCCACGTCAGCATAAGTTGCATGAGTGCGAAGGGTAGAGGATGATAATATATCTTGAGGATGATTGTATATATTTATTATACATATATTTATCTGTGATGTATGTGCCTTTATTGTTTATATGTTACGTATCCTTTTCCTTATATGATGATAGATAGTTTCTTATCCCCTATTTCTTTTATATGTATGTTTCTTTTATGTGCTCGTTTTGAGAAGACACTGCGGATGAGCCGGCCACAGAGGAGCTTGATGGGGATGCTGGAGGATGAACAGTGACCTCCAGCCGTGGAGTTTAGGGTCGATGGCCAGTGCGTCTTTTGTGACGTTTTAGTTTCCGCAGCTTATACCATTTTGTATCAGTATGTATCTTTTGGGACCCTACTGATGGAGTACCCTCTTTAGTTTATCAGGATAGTATATTTGTATTTATATATATGTGTGTGTGATGTGATGTTTAAATTTTGTTCTTACCTTTAAGTTTTTAATAATTACGATTTTATATATATGTCCAACGCTAATATTACGATTAAGTTTTAGATAAATTAGATTTTTAATTAATGGGACATCGGGGTGTCTCATTTGGTGGTATCAGAGCAGTTTGATTCTATTCAGACTGTGAGGTTAAGGTGTACTGGCCATTTTTGTTGAATCCACATCGGATAACGACTATGCTTAGAAGTTGGGTAGTGAGTCCGAATGCGACATTTCTATGACATATAGTATTTATATTCCAGTTTTAAATTATATTTCATATTGATGTTGGCTAATGATTTGTTTTAATAGGATCATGGCTCGAGGCAGAGGACGAGAGAGTAGTAGGACCCTAGAGAGAGTAGTGGGTGAGACTTCTCAGCCTGAGGTAGGAGCTGGAGGTGGAGGAGAGTCATCTGAGACTCTCCAGACCATTCGGTAGTTAGCATCCGTACTATTGCAGCAGGCGCAACAGAATGCTCAGAGGATGCAGAGAGAGGCAAAGTTACAGGAGCAGCAGGAGAGGAGGAGGGCTGCTGAGGCAGAGGATGCAGGATTGGCTACCTTTCTAAAAGGGAAGCCACCCCAGTTCAGAGGGGATTATGATCCAGAGCGAGCCGAGTGGTGGATACAGGAGTTGGAGAAAATCTTTGACACCATGAGATGCAGAGATGACAGGAAGGTGACTTATGCTGCCTTCATGCTGACGGGAGGAGCAGAGTCATGGTGGAGAGGCAAGAGAAGGTTGCTTGAGGCAGAGGGCAGGAAGATTAGCTGGGAGCTGTTTAGAGACTGTTTCTTTGAGAAATACTTTCCGCAGTTGGTCAGACGCGAGGAGAGGGAGTTCATGAGTCTCCGACAGAGGAACATGTCTGTGGGTGACTATGCAGCCAGATTTGAGGCCTTGATACAGTATTCTGAGTTTTATCATAGGTTTCCGGACGAGGATTGGATGTGCCAGAGGTTCGAGGATGGTTTGAGACATGAGCTGCAGAGAGCCATAGTGCCGCTTGATATTCAGAGCTTCCCAGATCTGGTTGAGAGATGTAGTGCCATAGAGGGTATAGATCAGAGGCAGGCTGCTGATCACAGACAGCAGAGGAGTGGAGGCCCTATTAGATCAGGTTTCTAGAGGAGAGCAGGCAGTAGCTCACAGGGGAGACGTGGACCCTATACTAGACCCGTGCAGAGCGTTCAGTCATCTGCATCAGTACCAGCTTCTACAACACCTGTTAGTGGAGCGGGCCAGCAGCAGAGAGGCCCAGTTTGTTTTAGATGCGGAGGTCCGCATTATATTAGAGATTGCACAGAGAGGCCTAGTTGTTTCCACTGTGGAAAACCAGGTCACATGGCTCGGGATTGCAGGCAGAGAAGGATGCAGCAGCTGTCAACTGCTGGTAGAGGAGCTGTAGGTTACAGAGGTGGAGCTGGGAGAGGAACCCCAGTAACAGGACAGTCGATGGCCAGACCTCAGGCCACAGGACGAGTGTTTACCGTGAGGGGAGCTGAATCCTCTCAATCTGCAGATCTTATCCAGGGTATGTGCTTGATATCTGGTAGACTCTCGTCTGTGTTGTTTGACTCAGGTGCTACACATTCATTTATTTCGCATGACTGTGTGGATCATTTACATTTGCCTGTTTCTTTGTTACCCTATACCCTTACAATATCAACCCCAACCAATGATTCCTTGACTACGATGTTTGTTTGTCTACAGTGTCCTATAGTTGTTGAGAATAGGACATTCCTTGTGGACCTTGTCTGTTTACCTATGCAGCAGATAGATGTTATCCTTGGCATGGATTGGCTTTCGGCTAACCATGTAGTGTTGGATTGTTCCAGCAAGACTTTGTCATTTCTAGGGCCTTCTAGCATAGTATCTGCCAATGAAGGAGTATCTATGAGGAGTGATGATTCTCGATTGTACGTGATGCTTTTCTCAGTGGAATCTAAGGAGACTCCGAGTATAGAGTCTATGCCTATCGTGAGAGAATTTCCTGAGGTTTTCCCTCCCGATGTTCCGGGTTTGCCCCCAGAGAGGGAAGTGGAGTTCACCATAGATCTCATACCAGGGACAGGACCTATATCTATAGCACTCTATCGGATGTCACCTGTAGAGTTAGTCGAGTTAAAGAAACAATTGGAGGATATGTTGAAAAAGGAATTTATCAGGCCCAGTGTTTCACCGTGGGGAGCTCCAGTGTTGTTTGTTAAGAAGAAGGATGGAAGTGCTAGATTGTGCACAGATTACAGGCAGTTGAATAAAGTGACGATCAAGAATAAGTATCCGTTGCCTAGGATAGATGATCTGATGGATCAATTAAAGGGAGCTTCGGTATTTTCCAAGATTGATCTGAGGTCCGGGTATCACCAGATTAGAGTAAAGAAGGAGGATATACCCAAGACAGCTTTCAGGACGAGGTACGGACACTATGAATATTTAGTTATGCCTTTTGGTGTGACTAATGCTCCAGCAGTTTTTATGGATTATATGAACAGGATCTTTAGACCGTTCCTCGATAAGTTTGTTGTGGTGTTTATAGATGATATCCTTATTTATTCCCGTACATGGGAAGAGCATGAGGGACATTTAAGAACAGTGTTACAGGTGTTGAAGGATAGACAGTTGTATGCCAAGCTTTTCTAAGTGCGAGTTTTGGTTGGAGGAGGTTCAGTTCCTAGGTCATGTGATTAACAAAGAAGGAATAGCAGTAGATCCTGCTAAAGTTGAAGCAGTGCTTAGGTGGGAACGACCTAAGTCAGTTAGTGAAGTAAGGAGTTTCTTGGGATTGGCTGGATATTATCGGAGGTTTATTGAGGGGTTTTCGAAAATTGCATTGCCTATGACACAGTTAACGAGAAAAGGTACAGCGTTTTTTTGGACGGAGGAATGTGAGGAGAGTTTTCAGAAGTTGAAGGAAAAGTTAACCACATCATCTGTTCTGACTTTGCCAGATCCATTAGGACAGTTTGATGTATATTGTGATGCGTCATACCAAGGATTGGGTTGTGTCTTAATGCAAGAGGGAAGAGTTGTGGCTTATGCTTCCCGACAGTTGAGAGTGCATGAGAGGAATTATCCGACCCATGATCTAGAGTTGGCAGCTATAGTGTTCGCATTAAAGATATGGCGACACTACCTATATGGAGCTAGGTTTAATGTGTACAGTGACCATAAGAGTTTAAAGTATTTGTTTGATCAGAAGGAGCTAAATATGAGACAACGTAGATGGATGGAGTTTATTAAGGATTATGAGTTTGATCTTCAATACCATCCTGGGAAGGCGAATGTTGTAGCGGATGCTCTGAGTAGGAAATCTTTACATGTGTCGGCGATGATGGTAAAGGAAATGGAATTGATTGAACAGTTTAGAGATATGAATCTAGGGATGGAGTTGTGTGAGGATAGACTATGCTTAGGTATGATCACAATTAATAGTGAGTTTCTGAGGGATCTTAAGGATAAACAGGTTCAGGATCAATACCTGCAAGAGGTGAGTAGAGGCATAGATGAGGGTAAGATTTCAGAGTTTAGGAGAGGGCCAGATGGTGTGTTGAGATTTAGGGATATGATATGTGTGCCAGAGGACTTAGAGTTTAGGAAAATGATTTTGGACGAGGCGCATAAAAGTAAGTTGAGTTTTCATCCCGGAGCCACCAAGATGTATCAGGATTTAAAGAAAATGTTTTGGTGGCCGAGAATGAAGAAGGAAGTGGCAGAATATGTTTTATCTTGTTTAGTTTGTCAGAAAGCTAAGATAGAACATCAAAAGCCTGCTGGTTTGCTACAGTCCTTAGATATCCCAGAATAGAAGTGGGATAGTATAGCTATGGATTTTGTGGTTGGATTACCACGAACTCCTAAGAAGCATGATGCGATTTGGGTTATCATCGATAGGTTGACGAAGTGTGCTCACTACTTACCTATTGGTGAGAGTTATAGCTTAGAGAAGTTGACCCAGATCTACATCAAGGAAATTGTTAGGCTACATGGTGTACCGTCGAGCATTGTTTCCGACCGAGATCCTAGATTCACATTTAGATTTTGGAGACAGTTGCACAGTGCTTTGGGGACGAAGTTGAGGATGAGTTCTGCTTATCATCCTCAGACGGATGGACAGTCTGAGAGGACAATTCAGTCATTGGAGGATCTTTTGAGGGCGTGTGTTTAGAGCACATTGGCAGTTGGGATGAGTTTTTACCGTTGATTGAGTTTACTTATAACAACAGTTTCCATAGCAGTATCGGGATGGCACCGTATGAGGCTTTGTATGGCAGGAAATGTAGGACTCCATTGTGTTGGTATGAGACCGATGAAAGCCAGATATTGGGCCCTGATGTGGTACAGCAAACGACGAAACAGGTTAGAAAGATCAGGGAAAAGATGAAGGAAGCGTAGGATAGGCAAAGGAGCTACAGTAACAAGAGGAGGAGACCCTTGGAATTCCAGGAAGGTGATCACGTGTTTTTGAGAGTCACTCCGAAGACTAGAATTGGCAGAGCTATCAAGTCTAGAAAGCTTACTCCTAGATTCATTGGACCTTTCCAGATTCTTTAACGGATTGGTCCAGCAGCCTACCATATTGCCTTACCGCCTAACCTTTCCAATCTTCATGATGTCTTTCACGTATCCCAGTTGAGAAAATATTATCCTGATCCTTCTCATGTACTTGAGCCTGAGTCAATACAACTTCGAGAGAATCTAGAGTATGAGGCTTTACCGGTTACGATTGCAGATAGAATGATTAAGGAACTTCGCGGTAGACAGGTTCCTTTGGTCAAGGTCATTTGGGATGAGACTACAGGAGATGCTACTTGGGAACGTGAGGCAGATATGCAGCAGCAGTATCCACATCTTTTCTGAGGTATGTAAATTCCGGGGACGGAATTTCTTTTAAGGGGGGTAGTAATGTAACATCTGTGTTTTAAGGCATTATTTATATGTTGGATAAATATGTTTAAGACTTTGATTTAAGGTCAGATATGCATGTTTAGGTTTTGGGAACCTTGCATGGAAAGTATGAGATTAACCGGCATTGAATTGAATAAGAAAGTGTTCTAGAATTGTTGTTATACAATTTAGAATGCAGAAGAGTGCACAATAGGAAATTTATTTTGTGGAAGATATTAGGTATTTTTGAAGGCATAGTCTTATTCCTTAGGTATAGAAGAGTCAATGTTTCAAATTTCAGGTCAATCGGACTTCAAACGAACTCAGAACGCACGAAAACGTACGAACCAGTAGTGCTGGACAGCAACTAGCGCTGAGCGCTGTATTCCTGGCGCTGAGCACTGGCCAGTGTGCCACGTGTCGCATTCCTCAACCGATTCAATCCAAGAATCATCAGTCTTCAACGTAGCCAGCTGATTTCTCCTCCTTCTACCTTTAATAGAGGCATGAAAAAAAGAAGTGTTTGCATCACCCTCTTGAAACCACCTTGTTCTGGATTTTTGGAGAAGAATACTTTCTTTTTTATGAAGCAAATTCCAAAACTGACCAATCAAAATTTGTCTCTGTTCTGGCTTTGGGTCACCACCACTAGCTGCAATTTCATCAAGAGAATTCAAACCCAACACAGCTTCATCAATTCTTAAATCTACCACACCAAAAACCTCTTTATTCCACCATTTCAACTTATCTTTCAAAAGCTTGAGTTTCTCCTTTAAGACAAATCCCTTCCAGCCCTCTACACTAAAATCAACCCAACAATTTTTAACAAAATCCCCAAAACCATCATGTTCCAACCAACAATTGTTGAAACGAAATGGCTTTGGACCCCAATTCCGTTCACCTCCTTTCAGCCACACCGGACAATGATCCGAGATGTCTCTATCCCCCACCCATTGAGCAGAAATATTCCAATCCTGGATTACCCCCTCAGACAAGAGAATGCGATCAAGTCTACTCATCGATTTACCATCAGAGCTAAACCACGTGAATTTCTTCCCTAACAAAGGAACATCCACCACCCCCATATGATCAACAAAACATTTAAATCCCTGCAATTCTTCCTGGTTCACCTGTGTATTCCTCCCCTTTCTTTCATTGAAATCTAGCACGGCATTAAAATCTCCCGCCAAACACCACTCCTCCTTCTCAAAACCACCCTTAGACATACACAAATCAGCCCACATTTTGCGTTTTCTGATCATAGAGCAAGGTGCATATATATTGACAATGTATAAAGGTCTTTCTGAGGAACTATCTTTTGAACATATACCAATAAAACCTTCTCCCGAAAATTGGAAGAGCACATTAAACAAACCAGTTTTCCACATCATAATCATACCACCGGAAAGACCATCAGCGTCTTTAGCAACCCATTCGACCTCTTCACTACCCCATAAACTATGAATAATTTTATTATCAATCGAAGCACATTTGGATTCTTGAAGCATACAAACATCAAAATTACCTGATTGTAAATGGGATCTAATTCTGCAACGTTTAGAAGGATCCCGTAACCCCCTCACATTCCAAGTGACAATTAACATGACTGACCGTTTTTTTTCTCCTTCAGACCGTGAGCATTCTGATCTCTGGCTTCCATGGCTCTGATTTCTGAAATATATGTCTCATCCCGCTCCGCCCCGCACACACCAAAGCCTTTTGCCTGTGCCCAAATTTTGCCGGGTAGAGAGTCTTCATAGTTCCTCCAAAATCTAGCATTACCACAAGCTACATCAGAACTATGAGTTGAATCACAGCATAGCACCGAACCTCCAGAAAAATTAGAGACCTCCATGACGTAATGATTCTGGCGTTTATGGGGGCCCCTTCTCCGAATTGTAACCAAGTTTGTTGTGAAGCCTGTAGAACTTTGATCCTCAAAGCTTTGACTCCCCACCTCATTAGAATTTTCTGCTGTAATTTCTTGCGCCTGACCCGAGCCCACGCCAACAAGAGGGTCTGATTTCTCCACTCCAACACTAACATCATGGGCCTGTTTCAAATTGGGGCCCACACTTGAAGACTCCACACGGTCCACGACGTCAAACAGAGCCTGCATTGGAAGAGGCTCCTCATTAACCACAGCCACTTGAAGATTCTGAGCGTTAAAATTCTCCAAGTCACGTCCACTTTGAATACATTGCACCTTGCCAGCCTCAAACGAAGAGCTCTTCAATTCAAGAGCATTCCCATTTCCTAAATCCAGATTATCATGATTAATCATTGTGCAATTAAAGTCTGGATTATCCACATCAATGTCCTCGAAAATCTCTCCTTCCTCCAACTCCTCGGAATCATCGGTCTTACTTCCATCAGCTCCGGCGTCGCTGTCATCTTCCGGCGATGAATGAGGAGACGGTGTCAACCACTGTAAAGGACCATACCAGTCTTCAACCAGCTTTATCGAGAAAAATGCATCATTGATGTTCACAGTTGACACACGATTGACCAGATCATGGGTCTTTGTACGATACAGGATTCTGGCAACATCCATGCATTTTTTCTTTCTGGTGTTATCATCAACATCAACAAAGGACCCAAAAGGAGAAACTAGAAATTCAAAAAACTCCGAACACCAAGCATGCGCAGGGACCCCATAACACCTGATCCAAGTCAAGCGTTCATTATCCACCTCCCTTGGGCTCCACGGTCTGACTTCCTCGAACCATTGTGACAGCCATTCTCTACCTCCTTCAATCAACGCTTGCATATCTTCAGTGTCCTCTGTTTCCAGTAAAACCAGATTCGCCCCCAGCGGAGTAGCCTTAACTGCGAAGTAACCTTGCCGAAGGAATTCATCCTGTATACGATAGGTAGTACCTTGAATGCACACTTTCCCCACGTAAGCGTTTCCCAGTTTCTGAATTTTTTCCATATCCACCGAAAACTCCAGATTTGCAGGGCGCCATTTCTTCACGTAACGCTTCTCCTTCACCGCAAACCCTCTAGTAACACTTGCTCCATTTTTAACAACGTTGGCGTATGAGGACCCCTCATGACTTTCAATCTGCTTACATGAACGAGGTTGGACTCTCCTTTCCGCTTGAGTGAACTGATTTTTCCCAGGGACCGTGTTCTTATCCCCCTGTTGCATGTTGCGTTCAAATCTAGGAATATTCACGTAAATCTTCTGACAGCCGATTATGATATTGTCAAGCTTAGTTGCAAAGAACTTTGGGTCTCTTACGTTCAAAAACCTGACAAAACCAAAGCGTTTCCCCCACTTATCACGTTTGCATGGCACAATGACTTCAATAGCTCTCCCATACTTTTGGAACACACTCAACATCTCTTTTGCCCCAAAGGTATCTGGGAACTCTGAGAAGAAAAAGGATACGCTGTGAATCATGTTACCAGTGTGCTTCTCACCCGTGACAGCAATATCCAGCATTCCCTGTCTGCCTCTAGCGAACGTCTTTCCTTTGTAACCTCGTTATCTTCTTACGATCTCCCATTCATCAACCCCTGAGTCTTTCATTGTGTGAATATGAACCATGCGAGCTTGAGTCATGAACCATACAACACTAAGTAATTCTTCGTAATACGGCCTTGTGTGGCTTTTCGGATATGCCTATTACGCGCTCTTACAGGAAAAAGGTTAACGTTGTTGGGGCTCATAGCAATGTCATTTCAAATTGAGTTATTTACTTATTTTTCTTGTTCCCGCAATTTTACTCATACAATTTATATAAAAGTGGTAGAGTCCTCACTAGGCATACTCTCCAACTCTCAAGTGTTTAATGTTTGTGTTTACACTCAAAGCACATCATGAATGCTAACACTACCATAAGCTTGACAAGCCTCTAACTTCCACCACTTGAAACACATGCACATAAAGATCAAAAGGACTTTTTCAATGTTGTAATGGGGCTAAGGTATGGGTGGATACAAGAAGGGATGCTAGCTAGAAACCAAAGAGACTAGAGGAGCAATGGGGAATGAGTTTAAATAAGCATGCAAATTTACCCCAAGAAACACAATTCAATGCCAATGAACACCACTTTGTCTCTTTTGAACCTTTTTCTTCCTTTGCAGTACCACTCATTTGCACTTTTACATTGCATTACAATCTACTTCCTTTTTTTTTTTTTTTTTTTCTATATTTTCTTTCTTTCTTTCTCTTTGTTTTTTTTTTCACTTGCCACTTTGCCACCCCAACCAAATAAGCAACAAAACTTTTGGGTAGACCCCCACACTTATTTAAGAACCCATTCCCAAAACAATTCCAAAGCTCCTTTACTCCCTAAGGTTAGGGGAATCATGGTTTTTCACTTCATGAGCTTGTAATTAGCTACAAAACAAAGGATGGGTTAGACAGGCTCAAGGGGGCAAGCAATGGTCTTAATGCAAGGTAGGCTAATTTGGCTAGTAGCTTAAAAACAAAGAAGGCCTAAGTCATCTCAATACATGCATGTGAACAAGAGGCTTCAAAGAGTCAAGTCAAGTTCTAGAGTAATTAACAATCATGAGTGTAATCACACAAGAAAGGAAAACTATGGAACAATGAAATACATCCATGTATAGGGCTCAACAACTCACAAGGGTTAAGTCTACCACAAATGATTCACAAATTAATTTTCAATGCCCACTTATTACACTAGAAATGCAAAAATTTCTCCATATCAAGTCATGAAACCTCTTAACCAAGAATGATGCAAATCACTCACAACTCATACAGACTTAAAAATCACTGAAAAGCATGCAACAAGACTCAAACAAAAATATATATATTTGTTCAATTTTTGTTTTAGACCCTAAAAACAGCAAACCAAACAAAAATAATAATAATTAATAAAATAAAATCCTAAAACACTAAAGCACCCCCCCACACCCAAATCACACATTGTCCTCAATGTAAGCACAAAGACAAATGTAAGGAATATGTGCAATTAAAAGCAAAAGGGAGAGGACTCCCTCATCAAGGTGCGAAAATCTGCACTTCAGGAAAGGTGGACTTGTCCAAGGAGAGCTCCTCTACATTCTCCTCAACCAATATGGAGCTCCTCAAGTTGTTGTAACTGAAGTTTCCTCCCTGAACCAGCTTGTTCAAAGGCTAAGTTACAACATTTCACTAGCCCAGTATGCACGATGCTCTATTTCCACAGGTAGGTGGCACGCCTTTACCAAAGACAACCCGAAAGGGAGACATCCCTATAGGTGTCTTGTAAGCGGTCCTATGAGCCCAAAGAGCATCCTCAAGCCGCCGGCTCCAGTCCTTTCTATTTGGTTGCACCACCTTTTGCAAAATTCTCTTGATTTCCCTGTTAAAGACCTCAGTCTGCCCATTAGTTTGAGGATGATAAGCTGTGGGCAACTCTGTGCACTACCCCATACTTCCGAAGCAAAGCCTCCATGGTCCTATTGCAGAAATGACTCCCTTGGTCACTGATGATAGCTCGAGGCACACCGAACCTGCAAAAGATATTAGACCTGACAAAATCTGCAACAACTCGGGAGTCATTAGTCTTGGTGGCCTTGGCCTCCACCCATTTAGAGACATAATCAATAGCAAGTAAGACATATGAATAACCAAAAGAAACAGGAAAAGGGCCCATAAAATCTATACCCCAAACATCAAATACCTCACAGAAAAGAATAGGTTGTTGGGGCATCTCTTGCCGGCGAGTGATGGCTATCCCTGCTCTCTGGCACTGCTCACAAATGACAAAAATCTTATGTGAATCTCTGAAAAATGGTAGTGCCAATAAAATCCAGGAGTCCAACACCTTCCTAGCTGTCCGCTGTGAACCAAAGTGCCCTCCTACAGGGGAAGGCATGACAGAAATGAAAGCACCGGACTGGATCTCATGGTCAGGTATGCATTTGCGAATTACTTGGTCACTACAAAATCTCCACAAATACGGATCATCCCACACATAATATTTTGCATCACTTTTTAGTTTAGCTATCTGTGATTTAGATGCATGAGCGGGAATAACAGACGCAACAAGATAATTAACTATATCAGCAAACCAGGGGTTAGTAACATGCAGTTTCATAAGCTGCTCATCTGGAAAATCATCCCTGATAGGAAAAACCTCAGCCTCTCTCTCTATCCTGCTTAAATGATCAGCTACGAGGTTCTCTGCACCACTCCTATCTCTGATCTCTATATCAAATTCTTGAAGGAGAAGCATCCAACGAATCAATCTTGGCTTAGCATCCGGCTTCTTCAACAAGAATTTCAATGCAGCATGGTCAGAGAAAACAATCACTTTAGAACCAAGTAAATAGGAGCGAAATTTATCCAATGCGAAAACAATTGCCAAAAGCTCCTTTTCAGTAGTGGTGTAGTTAGCTTGGGCTGCATCTAATGTCCTAGAGGCATAAGCTATGACATGGGAAATCTTGCCAACTTCGTTGGGCTAAAACAGCTCCAAGTGCAAAGTTTGAGGCATCACACATCAGCTCAAAAGGAAGCTCCCAGTTAGGTGACTGGATGATGGGAGTGGTGGTGAGTCGCCTCTTCAGCTCATTAATTGCATCCTGGCAAGATTGATCAAAGACAAACTCTATATCCTTCTGTAAAAGCTTGGACAAGGGCAAAGCTTATCTTGCTGAAATCCTGTATAAAACCTCCTGTAAAAACCTGCATGGCCAAGAAAAGAACGCACCTCCTGGACAGACACGGGGTAAGATAAAGAAGCAATAACATCTAACTTGGCCTTATCAATCTCAATGCCTCTGCTAGACACTAAATGCCCTAAGACAATTCCTTCTGCTACCATGAAATGACATTTCTCAAAATTCAGCACAAGGTTAGTTTCAATGCACCTATCCAAAACTCTAGACAGACTCCTGTAGGCATGCATCAAATGAAGAACCATAAACAGTGAAATCATCCATAAACACCTCCATGCAACTCTCTAAGAGATCAGAAAATATACTCACCATACACCTCTGAAAGGTACCTGGAGCGTTACATAAGCCAAATGGCATCCTCCTGTAAGCAAAAGTGCCGAAAGGACAGGTAAAAGTGGTTTTATGTTGGTCCTTCTGGTGCAATGTGAATCTGAAAATACCCTGAGAATCCATCCAGAAAACAGTAATGGGATTTTCCTGCCAACCTCTCTAATACTTGATCAATGAAGGGCCAAAGGGAAGTGGTCCTTGCGAGTGGCTTGATTAAGCTTCCCTGTAGTCTATGCAAACTCCGCCAATACTATAATGCACTCTAGTTGGGACCAACTCATTATTCTGATTTTTCATAACATTATCCCAGTCTTCTTAGGAACCACCTGTACAGGACTAACCCACTTCACTGTCTGATATAGGGTATAGGATCCCGGCTGCTAGTAGCTTGCTGACTTCTTTCTTGACCACATCAAGAATGTAGGATTAGTCGCCTCTTGGCTGTCTTACAGCTCTGGCATCATCCCCTAACAATATCCGGTGCATGCATGTAGAAGGACTAATCCTGGAATATCAGCTAAAGTCCAACAATGGCTTTCTCAGTGGCCTTTCAAAGTCTGCAGCAACTTCTCTTCTTGGTCCGGTTGGAGATTGTTGCTACAATCACTGGCAGCTTGTCATTAGCCTCTAAGTAAGCATATTTCAGGTGCGCAGGTAGAGGCTTCCAACTCTAAAATTGGTGGCCTGCACAATAGAAGGCAATGGTGTACTCTCTATTGCTACTGCTGCTACTACATCACAACCTGCAGAAACATTATCTATAGCAACATTTATTTCTGCACAAATAGCACACACATCAGATTCATCGCATGTGCAAGGGAAGTAATTTAAATCAATAATTTCAGGAAATTCAGAATTTAAATTTGCATAATCATCAACTAGCAAATCAATGACATCAAGATATAAAAGAGAATGATCTTCCATGGATGTTTCATGGCATCAAATATGTTGAACTGCACAATATCATCACCAAACTCCATAGAAAGAGTCCCTGCATGCACATCTATCTTGGTCTTTGCTGTCTTCAAGAATGGTCCTCCCCAAAATCAATGAAGTTCCATGACTAGAGGACTCATCCTCCATGTCCAGAATGTAGAAATCTGCAGGAAATATCAACTCATTAACTCGAACAAGCACATCTTCAAGTACTCCAGCTGGATGTGTTGTGCTTTTATTGGCTAGTTGGATCACTACACCAGTTGGCTTTCAAATCCCCAAGCTTCAATGATCTAAAAACTGAGGTAGGCATGACATTTATGGAAGCATCTAATCCAGCATTGCATTCCCAATATGTGAGTTTCCTATAGTACAAGGGATAGTGAAGTGCCTTGGATCCTTACATTTCTGGGCATACTAGGCTTGAATCAGTGCAGTAAACATTTCTTCCCATGCTTACTTTTTCATCACCCTTCAGCTTCCTTTTATGAAAGTGCACAACTCCTTAAGAAACTTTGCATACTTAGGAATCTGTTTGATGGCATCCAAGAGGGGAATATTTACCTCTACCTTCCTAAAAGTTTCCAGCAACTCTTTATCCATCTCGGCTTGGGATGCTTTCCTTGGTTGAGCTATTCTGTTTGGGAAAGGTAATGAAGACCTTCTTTCCAAATCTGTTGCAGCAGTTGATTTTTCTGATTTTTCTCCTGCAACATGTTTTTCTTCAACTTGTTTTCCTGCAACTATATTTCCTGCTGCATTGCTCTTTCCTGCTTTACTTCTACTGCTAGATTCACTTTCCTGCAGTTCCAGCTCCTTGCCACTTCTCAAGGTAATGGCACTCACATTTCCCTTTGGATTAATAACTGGTTGAGAGGGAATTTGACCAGACCCTTCTGACTGCAGTTTATTAACAGTAGTAGCGAGTTGTCCAATCTGTGTTTGCAGGTCTTGAATGGTGGTATTGATATTCTGCTGGAACTGTATGTTGCTAGTTGCCATCTGTTTCATCAAATCCTCCAATGAAGGTCCAGCACTAGTGTTCTGCATAGGTTGCTGCATATTCTGCTGTTGCCTAAAAGGAGGTGGTTGGTACTTGTTGCTCGAATTAACTGCCTGAAATCTCTGCTGCTGTTGTACATTTTGCTGCCTAGGACCATATTTCATATTAGGATGATCTTTCCATCCTGGATTGTACCTGTCAGAAAATGGATCATAATTCTGCTGCTGCTGAGATCTATATGGCTGTCCTCCTATGAACATTCCAGCCACTGCAGCTGAATCTTGAACACCTTGATCAGTTTCTTTGAAGTGTAGGACACATATCAGTAGGGTGATCTGCTGAGGTGCATATGCCGCATGCTCTGGGTGGGCATTGATTTGCTGCAGTTACTTGCTGGTATTGTCCAATGGCTAGCTGTCTAACAAGAGAGTAAGCTCTGTGATTTTATTTTCTAGCCTCTGATTATCTGCAGTAACAGTCACCTCATGCACTCCCTTAGCCGGTGTAAACAGCTCTTGAACTAAACTGTTGGGAGTTCTCTGCCATATTAGCGATCAGACTTCTGGCTGCCATAGGTGTCTTGTCCATCAATGCTCCGCCACTTGCTGCATCAACCATACTTCTATCCATTGGCATTAGTCCTTCATAGAAATACTGGATGAGAAAGTTGCTCACTAATCTGGTGGTGGGGACAAGTTGCACACAGCTTCTTAAACCTCTCCAATACTCATATAATGTCTCTCCAGTAAGCTGCCTGATGCCACAAATTTCTTTTCTGATTGATGCTGTTCTGGATGCAGGAAAGAACTTCTCTAAGAAAAATTTCTTCATGTCATCCCAGCTAGTAATTGAACCAAGATGAAGGTAGTACAACCAGTCCTTTGCTGCAGCATCTAAAGAAAAGGGAAATGCTTTCAGCTTGACATGCTCTTCAGGAACTCCTTGTGGTCGCATAGTAGAGCACACAACATGGAACTCCTTAAGATGCTTGTGAGGGTCCTCACCTGCAAGACCATGAAACTTGGGCAACAAATGGATTAAACCAGATTTAAGCTCAAATGGTGCATCCAAATCAGGGTATTGAATACACAAAGGCTGATATGCAACATCAGGTGCAGCTAATTCTTTTAGTGTTCTGTTATTTAGATTAGCCATATTATCAGCAATAAATTCATAAACAGAATCACCAATATCAGATTCAAAATAAGAACCAAAATCAGATGCAGATTCACTTGATTCACCTAAATCACTGCCTACTTGATTATTTGGTGCAAAACTGTGAAAAGTAAGCCTCCTATTGACTCTATTTAGTCTATGATATGTTCTATCTATTTCAGGGTCATAAGCAAACAATTCACCTGGATCAGACCTAGTCATGCACAAGGGCAGCAACCACAGAAAACACAAACAGCTTATACGCAGTGTAACTAGCCTATATGTAGCCTAATTGTTTTTTTTTAAAAAAAAAAAACAAACAAACACTACAGAAAACCTTACCAGATGACCGAATTTGGCCTATACCTCAGAGGGTGATCCTAATGGATCATCTTGCTCAGAATGGCCATAAACCCTTAGAAACAAAAAATCAGCTCCAAATTCCACGATTCGAGTATCGCTGACAGCTTCCTATAACCTGCAGAAGGAGGAAACGTGCCTAAAAAGCAAAACGGTGAACAAATAGGTTAGAAAACAGTGTTAGTAGACTTCCTAGATAGGATAACAAGAGATCAAAAGATCCCCGGCAACGGCGCCAAATTTGATCCGTGGTCGTACACGGGTCAAAATAATAATAATAATTAAAAACTGTAGTACAAGGCAAAACAACCTTGGTCGTCTCACGAGGATCTTTAAAATTATTAGACAATCAAGAATGTTAGAGAAAAGGGATTGTTGAATTTTTCAAGGAGAAAACAGTTTGCAATAAACAAAGAAATTCAATTAATTAAAAACATCAATCCAAGACATCAAGTTCTTTGGTAGAATTCGTCATTGTTCCAAAAGGATATAATTCGTTTTCCCTCCTTATCGGTTAATTCGAATCTACTACATAATCATGTAGGGTTTAATCAACAAAATTGAAATCACAATCGCAATCCCTAAAAATGTTGATTTATGCACAAATTCGATTAACTTAGGTTACCAATCGGTTCCCTAATCTCTATTAGATTTTTAGGTTAATCAACCCTAGTCTCTAATTTCAATTCAATTATGAAAACTGAATCCACATCTAATCAGACATAGATCAAGCATAATCATACTCACAACACAGAAATCATAATTGAAAGAAGAGAAGAGGAGAAGAAGAAATTGAAAAACAATTAAAAGTAAGGAACTCGGAATTCAAACCAAATTACTTGAATGTCTAGGATTGATAAAAGATTTAGCCTTCCATAGTCATCACCATTGGAGAAGCTTTAACAACAAACAACCACCAAAGTGCAGAAAACTAAAAAGGAGAGAAGAGAACACAAGAATTCCAAAACTTGCAAAAACAAGGATTGCAAAAGTGTCTAATTTTCGTCTCTGACTTGTGCGGCACTAAACTGCTAATTATACTCATTAATCCTTCTCTAACCCTAGCCCAGATTAAGGCCCTCTGAATAAGCTTTCCAACAAGGTATCATATGCCTTAATTGGGCTTAAGATGAGTAAGTTATGCCCATTTAAGTGAAGGAATATCATGGACTGCGGACCCAGTTTCGACTTGAATTTGGCCGAATTTGACAATTCTTGTGAAATCTAAAATTGTATATCTCTGTCTTAGCTTTCTAGATACACCAAGATCACCCAAATCCGATATCTGTAGCTCAAGTTATGCTCTGCGCAAGACAACAAGGTCAGGATGAGTGAAAAATCCGAAAATTAACAATGTTTAACAATTAAGCCCAATAATGCAAAACTCAGCCAAATCACCAATATTAAACACATATATAAATTAATTAGGCTAAGTATACAACACTAAAAGGTGACTCAAAATGATTTATCAATATTTGCCAAAGTTTTTGAAAAATACAATTCACCCCCCTCTTGTGTTTGGAGTCACTTGTCAAAAAGTGGCATCAGAGCTTAACTCTTGGATATAAAGGGCGAAACCGCTTCAAGAGGTAACATGACTTCAAACCGTTTTTGTAACGAGGGAAACTCCGTAAACAGACCCCCTTCTTTCAATGGTGAAGGGTATGGTTATTGGAAAGAGAGAATGCAAATTTTTTTGGAAGCTTTTGATATTGCCATTTGGGATTCTGTGGAATATGGTCCATATATCCCTAAGCATGAAGTTAATGGTGCTTTAGTGGATAAACCGAAAAATATTTGGACCGACGCGGAAAAGAAAAAGGTCCAATACAATTTGAATGCTAGGAACATCATCACTTCAGCTTTAAGCTACGATGAGTTCTATAGGGTCTCAAATTGCAAGACTGCTAAGGAAATGTGGGACACCCTTCAATTGACCCATGAAGGTACTACCGAGGTCAAAAGGGCTAGGATGAACACATTGACCCATGAGTATGAGCTATTTAGGATGATACAGGGTGAAAGCATACAAGATATGCAGAAACGTTTTACCCATATTATAAATCATCTTAGGGCTCTTGGGAAATCTTTTAATAATGAGGATTTGATAAATAAAGTGCTTAGATGTTTGAGTAGAAATTGGCAACCCAAAGTAACTGCTATATTTGAATCTAGAGATTTATCATCTATGTCTTTGGCTACTTTGTTTGGCAAATTGCAGGAACACGAGCTTGAATTATATCGCCTCATGGAAAGTGAGGAGAATGATAATAAAATAAAGAATGGTCATGCACTCAAAGCACGCATGATTGAAAATGATGAAGGGAGTGACTTTGATGATTGTGATAGCCTTGATGAAGACGAGGAGGAGATGAGCCAAATGATCCGCAAATTCAAAAAGTTCTTAAGGCGAAAAGGCAAAGCAAAACAAGTCTCCAATCCTAAAAATAAAGATGAGGAAGAAGAGACCTCTTTCATCCCAACATGCTACAAGTGCGGCAAAAGGGGTCACATAAAACCTGACTGTCCTAAAGGCCAAAGAAAGCATGAGAAATCGGATAAAAGGCCATAAAAGGACCGAAGAGAAAGGAGGGCCTATATCGCTTGGGAAGACAATGATATGGATTCATCCGATGAGTCAGATAATGAAGAGGCAAACTTATGTCTCATGGCAAATCATGAGGAAGTTGAGGTAAACGACCTTGAACTTGAAAATGATTTATCTTATGATGATTTGCTTATTGCTTGTGAGGAATTAAATGATGAAACTACTAGACTACGAAAAATTATTTCCTTATCAAAGAAAACCATTTCTAGTCTTGAGCTAAAAATAGATGTCTTAAACAAAGAGATGGTCCTTAAAGAAAAACAAGATGTTTTAAACGAAACTTTATCATGCTTGTCTTGTGAAAATAAAAATGAAGTTTCTGAATGTGATGAATGCAACATTTTAAAAATTAAAATTGAAGACTTATATAACACGCTTGCGAAATTCACAATGGGAAGGGATAACCTAAATATTCTTTTGGGAAATCAAAAAGGAATGTATGACAAAGCTGGTTTGGGCTATCAACCGAAATTTCATGAAAAATCTTTTAAGAAATTTTTTTGTCCAAGCAACAAGTCTAGTAGTCCTTTTGTTAAATGCTTTCACTGTGGTAGAAAAGGTCACACTGCCTCTATTTGCAATATTAGGAAAAACAAAGGTGTGAATGGTAACAATGCATGGATTTCAAAGGGCTCATTGCCCAAGACTAATGTTCAAGGACCCAAAATGGTTTGGGTACCAAAAGCAAAAATATGATTTTGTTTTGCAGGAGTGCTTGAAGACCAAGAACAAAAATTGGAATTTCAATATGGTCATTCAAAAGCATAGTATTTCAAGTCATAATCGATTATATGATATCGATAATCGATTATGTGAAGTCAGAAAGGCCAAAATCGATTAAATGAATCAATTATGCGCAGAAAGGAGACAAATAGCAAAAGTCAGTAAGGTAGTAATCGATCAACATAATCGATTACCCTTGGACGAAGAGCAGAAAGGCAAAAGTCAGAATGCCTCTAATCGATTAGCATAATCGATTATGCAAACGGATATCTTTCCAGAAGAGTCAAAATCGATTACATAATCGATTATGCATGATAGAACCTTTTAAATGATTAACACTTCAAAATTATTTGAAAATGATCTTTCATCTTTATACATTATTCTCTCCAATGCCTTAGAAAATTGAAATATTATTTTGAAAAACTATTTTAGAAAGGGGGAGAATTATTTGCATGCTTAAGGTAAATAATCATACACTTGTAAAAAGGGGAATCATTTCTTTTATCATCCTGGCACTTGCTTCCACACATATGTTTGAACTACACTGATGCCTGCATATACTTTTTGACTATATTTATTACTCTGAATATATGCCTTGCATTATTTGCTTTTCCCGCTTTTTGATAATGCCAAAAGGGGGAGAGTTATCTGAATGCATGATTCAGGGGGAGTGGATTTGAATGTATGCAATAGAGTGAGGGGGAGTAGAGCAAACTGCGCTTAGAACTTAGAACTCTGATATATTTGCTTGAATTGCTCTAACCCTATCTTTCTAGCAAATCCCTCTTGAGATGTTTGTCATCATCAAAAAGGGGGAGAATGTGAATATATGCCTTGACAGGTACTTTAGTTTTGATGAATGACAAAAGGGAAAGGTCCAGAAGGACTAAAGTGCAAAAAGCAGAAAGTTATAAAGCAAGCAAGTAAAAGGGGCAAAATGGGAATTTCAGTATTTGTATTGGATGTTTTAGAAAATGTGTGTAAATGGTAAGTAGGGTTCTCAATTTAATATTGGTCTCTCACACACACAATTAACATATGCTTAAAAGAATTTATCATGTGCTTTAAAGGGATTAAAACTGACAATTAATTGGTACTTAATGAGCAATCAATTTCTTAATTGTCAAGCTTTTCAAATTCAAATTTATACGTGCCATAATCGATTATGGTAATCAAATAATCAATTATGAGTCGAGGTTAAATGGCTTTAATTGGTGTTAATGAGTAATTATGACATTAAAGCCGTTGAGTTTAAAATTTGAAATAGAATAATCGATTATGGTTTTTGTATAATCGATTATGTCCTCTCTGACTTCAAACGAGCTTCAACCAGAAACCCTGTAATCGATTATGTAATCGATTATATCTTTTTATATGAAAGTCAGTGGACTCGTAATCGATTAGTATAATCGATGATGACTATTCTGTCAAAGTGAGCGCTTCCTGAAATTGGTTTAAATAATCGATTATGAGAATGTAATAATCGATTATGCTGCGACAAAAATGAATTTTAAGAGGCTTGACCTAATTTCTTTTTAACCAACACCCTTCTCCTATAAAAGCAAGTTTAGGCAGCCTTCAAACATACACAATACACTGCTATCATTTTTCTGTGCTAAAACTCTGTGAAAACATTTTTTATACTCTATCTCTTGCACTTTCACATTGACCATATTATATTGAGTATTCTATACACCATATAGGTGGTATTGTAATTGTTCTTCAATTTGTTTATCAGCACTATTAAGAGTGCATATTGTTGGTAAGAGTCGTGTGACTCAAACCTTACTTTTCTACACCTTGTTTTTCAAGAGAGGTTATATCTCTTGGGGTGTCCTTGGATGTGATTTCCAAGTGTTTGCAAGGGAGGTGATATTCCTTGTAGTTGACAAGAGAGGTGATATCTCTTGGGTTATTGTCTTGAGACTCTTTCACTGGGGGAGGTGATATCCCTGGTCTATGAGGAGTGCTCTATATTGTAAAGGTTCTAGTTGATCCTGTTTAAAAACTAAAGTTGATTGAAAACCCTTGGTCGTATTGCCTTGGGGACTGGATGTAGGCCACGTGGGTAGTTGTGTGGCTGAACTAGGATATATTGCTGTGTTCTTTTCTCATCCCTTATCTTTTTATTTCTGCTTTATCTTTTGCAAAACGCTTTTTATTGCACGCGTATTTAACAAAACTGTTTTTCATAATATATTTAAAGGAAAATTTTTATATTTGCCAAAGTTTTTGAAAAACACAATTCACCCCCCTCTTGTGTTTGGAGTCACTTATCAACAACATCATCATTGACACTCTAGCCATTGAGCACTAGAGATTACCACCTTGACCATCATGCATCAAGGCCCCCTTGGCCACTAGGCTACCAAGGTACATAAATCTTATCACTTGTATTTAGTCTTCATGTCCCGTTGGTATTTTATTAAGTCTTTTAGAGAGTTTGGGCTGAAACCCCTGCTTTAGGTTCTGTCCTGTGTTCTGTTCTGAATAGGTGAGCACGGTCGTGCTCACCCCTTAGCACGGTTGTCTTGAGCTCACAGTCAAGCACGGTTGTGCTGACTGTTAAGTACGGGCATGCTTAGGCAGCGTGCCCAATTCTGGGTTTGAATGGGAGCACGGGCGTTCTCCCTATTGAGCACGGGCGTGCTCGAATGCGCGCCCTGTTGTTCTGGGCAGAAGGGTCACAGACCCTATTGCCGCGTGTTCATAATAGACAACATTAATGCATCACAACATCAATCAACAACCAATACATCACCGTATCATAATCATAATAAAACACTCAATCATGGCATCATCACAGTGACATGTTCATAAGGGGAAGAGAAAGAGAGGCTGCTGTCACACTTAGGGTTGCCTAAAGTGCCAATTTGAGGGTTGTAACTCGTAACCCTCACAATCTGATGTCTATATAAAGGCTCAGACCCTAGCACGGTCTTGCTTACTATTGAGCATGGGCCTGCTCAACTTAGCATCAATGAGACGTGCCTGACTGCTGAGCACGATCGTGCTCCCTAATGAGCACGAGCGTAAACACATTAGCGTCAACGAGACGCATGCAACCTTAAGCACGGGCGTGCTGAACGTGAGCACGGTCGTGCTCATGTACCAGAAAGGGATTTTAAGGCTAAAATCCTACTTAGCCTACTCTAAACCTTCCTAACAAACGAGGCACACACAAAAGTATTTACACGAAAAATGGGGTGTTACAATTCCACCCCCTATAAAAATTTCATCGTCGAAATTTCTACTCACCTCGAACGAAAAGATGCGGGTATGCCTGCATCATCTTGCTCTCTAGCTTCCATGTAGCACTTTCCTCAGTCGCCCTACTCCAAACGACTTTAACCAAAGGAATCTCCTTGCCTCTCAGTGGCTTCACCCTCCGATCCTCAACTCGAAAGGGGTTATACCTCAAAAGACAAATTGTCTTTCAACTGAATCGTGTCGGGGACTATAACATGGTTTGGGTCATGACTGTACTTACAGAGTTGTGACATATAAAAGACATTGTGAAGTTTAGACAAGAAGGGTGGTAATGCAATTTGCTACGCAACTTCACCGACTCTTTTAAGAATTTGGTAAGGGCCAATGAATTTGGGAGTAAGTTTCTTTCGCTTTCATCACTCTACTGACCTAAGTTGTTGGTGTAACTCTTAAGAATACGTAATCTCCTTCGTGGAATTAGAGCGCCTTCCTCCTTTTGTCATGGTAGCTTTTCTGCCTACTTTCTGTCGTTCTCATCTTTTCCTGAATCATTCTTACCTTTTCTGTGGTTTCTTGCACTATCTCAGGCCCTAACACAACAATATCACCAGGTTCACTCCAACACAAAGGTGTCCTACATCTCCTCTCATAAAGAGCTTCATAAGGTGCCATCCTAATACTAGAACGGTAGCTGTTGTCGTAGGTGAACTCTATCTGGGGCAAAAACTTGTCTCAACTGCTTGACTGTTCTAACAAACAAGCTCTAAGCAAGTCCTCTAAGGACTGGATGGTTCTCTCAGACTGGCCATCCGTCTACGGGTGATAGGCTGAACTTAGCCTAAGCTTGGTATCTAAGGCCTCATGCAAACTAGTCCAAAACCTAGAGGTAAACCTCGGGTCTCTATCTGACACTATGCTAGAAGATACACCATGTAACCTAATTATTTATTTGATGTACAACCTGGTCAACTTTTCCAAAGGGTATTCTATGTTCATCGGGATCAAATGGGCAAACTTAGTCAATCTATCCACAACAACCGATATCGATTCATAACTTGCTGGAGTCCTCGGGAGTCAAGACACAAAATCTATGGCAATACTGTCCCATTTCCATTCTGGGAAACTTAAAGGTTGCAACTTTCCCAATGGCTTCTAGTGTTCTATCTTAGCCTTTTTGCACACTAAACATGCATACACAAACTCAGCCACATCTTTCTTCATCCTAGGCCACCAAAACATCCTCTTTAATTCCTAATACACCTTAGTGGCACCTGGGTGCAACTCAATCCACTCTTATGTCCCTCTTCAAGGATCAACTTCCTAAGCTCCGGGATGTCTGGTATACAAACTCTATCTTTGAACCTCAATACCCCATCACTTCCGATCTTAAAATTAAGGTCTCTACCTTGTGCAAGCAACTCCCTCTGGTCAAAGAGATACTTATCTACCTTTTGGCCTTCTCTAATCTCATCCATCAGATTGTTGGTAACCTTCAAGGTTCCAAGCCTAATGCTCTTGGGGAAAACTTCCCAATGTAAAATTAGGTCTTTAAACTCCTCGATCAGATCCATCTCTCTAACCATTAAAGCGGAGACGTGCAAGGTTTTTCTACTTAAAGCATCGGTCACTACATTGGCCTTTCCTTAGTGGTAGGTCAGATCAAACTCATAATCCTTTAAGAACTCCATCCACCTACGTTGCCTCATATTGAGTTCTTTCTGATCAAACAGATATTTCATACTCTTATGATCGCTAAAAACCTCAAACTTAGCTCCATAAAGGTAATGCCTCCAGATCTTTAAGGCAAATACCACAGCTCCTAACTCTAGGTCATGGGTAGGGTAGTTCTTCTCATGGATTTTCAACTGCCTAGAAGCATAAGCCACTACCTTACCATCTTGCATCAACACTCCACCTAAACCTTGCTTCGATGCATCACAATACACTACGAAGGGTTTACTAGGATCGGACAAAACCAAAACTGGTGCGGACGTTAACCTATCTTTCAGGGTTTGGAAACTCTCTATGCACTTAGAGTCCCACACAAACAACTGTCCCTTCTTGATGAGACGGGTCAATGGTAAAGCTAACTTAGAAAAGCCTTCTATAAACATCCTATAGTACCCTGCTAAATCCAAGAAACTTCTAACCTCGGTCACTGACCTTGGCACTTCCCACTGGAGCACCGTCTCTACTTTAGCCCGGTCCATGACTTTCCCACCTTTAGAGATCATGTGACCTAAGAAACTCACTTCCTCTAACCAAAACTCGCACTTAGACAAGTTAGCATACAACTGCTTCTCCTTAAGGGTCTGCAAGATAACCCTCAAGTGCTTCTCATGTCCTTCCTTGGCCTTGGAGTACACTAAGATGTCATCTGTGAAAAGCACCACAAACATATCCAAGTAAAGGTGAAAGGTCTTGTTCATGTAATCCATGAACACAGCAGGAGCATTAGTCACACCAAAGGGCATAACTAAGTACTCATAGTGACCATATCACGTTCTAAACGCTGTCTTCAGGATGTCCTCAGACTTAACCCGAATCTGATGGTATCCTGACCTCAGATCTATCTTCAAGAAAACACAAGCTCCGATAAACTGATCCATAAGATCATCAATCATAGAGAGGGAATATCTATTCTTAACGGTCACTTTGTTGAGCTGCCGATAGTCGACACCCAACCTCATACTGCCATCTTTCTTCTTCACCAACAACAATGGCACTCCCCATAGGGATATGCTAGGCCTGATGAATTGCTTCTGCATCAGTTCCTTTAACTGTTCCTTTAACTTAGCTAGCTCTAGAGGAGACATTCTATAGGGTGCTATGGATATAGGCATCACAACATCAATCAACAGCCAATACATCACCATATCATAATCATAATAAAACACTCAATCATGGCATCATCACAGTGACATGTTCATAATAGGCAACATTAAACAGTAATAACAGTCATGGCAATCATTAACATTGTAGATGGTTAAACATCATATAGCAAACAAGCATAAAGGCATATAAACATGTTATCAAAGGAAAGGGTTATGGGAACCCGTCACCTTATGCTACCCCCAAGCCTATATACTTATACTATTCCTTCTCCCCATATCTAGGATGAACATTCCTCCTTTAACCAACGAAAGCTCTACCGGTTCCCTCGGTTTGGCTCGATGAATCGTCTCAAGCCTTGGCCAACACAAAAGGGTTAACCAAATAGTTCCTAATTCAACAGAATGAAAAGGAACACAAGATGGAAGAATGTTTACCTTGCGTTAATTGGCACTAATGGGTAATTGTCTCTCCCAAAGAGCAAGAACACCAAGAACAGTTTTGGTTCAAAGGGGAAGAGAAGGAGATGCTGCCATCACACTTAGGGTTGCCTAAAGTGCCAATTTGAGGGTTGTAACTCGTAACCCTCACAATCTGATGTCTATATAAAGACTCAGACCCGAGCACGATCGTGCTTGCTATTGAGCATGGGCGTGCCCAACTTAGTGTCAACGAGACGCGCCTGACTGCTGAGCACGGTCGTGCTCCCTAATAAGCACGGGCGTGCTCACATCAGCATCAACGAGACGCATGCAGCCTTAAGCACGGGCGTGCTGGACATTAGCATGATCGTGCTCATGTACCACAAAGGGATTTTAAGGCTAAAACCCCAATTAGCCCACTCTAAACCTTCCTAACAAACAAGGCACACACAAAAGTACTTATACGAAAAACAGGGTATTACAAACTGTTCTAGCACACAAGCTCTAAGCAAATCCTCTAAGGACTAGATGGTTCTCTTAGACTGACCGTCAGTCTGTGGGTGATAAGCTGAACTTAGTCTAAGCTTGGTACCTAAAGCCTCATGCAAACTATTCCAAAACCTAGAGGTAAACCTCCGGTCTTTATCTGACACTATACTAGAAGGTATACCATGTAGCCTAACTATCTCTTTGATGTACAACCCGGTCAACTTTTCTAAGGGATATTCCATGTTCATAGGGATGAAATGGGTGTCCTTAGTCAATCTATGCACAACAACCCAGATCGCTTCATAACCAGCTGGAGTCCTAGGGAGTCCAGACACAAAATCCATAGAGATACTATCCCATTTCCATTCTGGGATACTTAAAGGTTGCAACTTACCTAAAGGCTTTTGGTGTTCTATCATGACCTTCTGGCACACTAAGCACGCATAAACAAACTCAACCACATCTTTTTTCATCCTAGGCCACCAAAACATTCACTTAAGGTCCTGGTACATCTTGGTGGCACTGGGTGCACACTCAATCCACTCCTATGTCCTTCTTCAGGGATCAACTTCCTAACCTCAGGAACATCCGGTATGCAAACTCTATCCTAAAACCTCAAAAATCCATCACTTCCTTCCTTGAAACTAAGGTTTCTCCCCTGAGCAAGCAACTCTCTTTGGTCTAAGAGAAACAGGTCTATCTTCTGACCCTCTCTAACTTGGTCCATCAACCTATGGGTAACCTTAAAAGTTCCAAGCCTAATGCTCTTAAGGGTAACTTCCCAAGCCAAACTTAGGTCTCTAAACTCCTCAATCAGATCCATCTCCTTAACCACGTGCAAGGTTTTCCTACTTAAGGCATCCGCCACTACATTGGCTTTTCCTGGGTGGTAGGTCAGATCAAACTCACAATCCTTAAGAAATTTCATCCACCTACATTGTCTCATATTCAACTCATTCTGATAAAAAAGATACTTCAAACTCTTATGATCACTAAAGACCTCAAACCTCACTCCGCAAAGGTAATGCCAATAAGGAGCATGGTTCAAGAAGCAACACAAGCACTTGATGGGCCTATGACAAGAGTTACAACCAAGAAAGCCCAACAAGTCTTAATTCAAATAATGGCTCTTGTAATGGAAGCAAGCCCAAATGCAAGATTGGATGGAATGGAGCCCAAATTGGTGACATATCTCATCCAATTAGAAGACCCATGATTATGGTGAAGATGGGCATGCACTTTGAAGACAAGTTCAATTAGTTTTTTTCTTTTAATTCAATAAGTGTAAATGGGTTTTGTAAGTGGGTCCAAATTTGCTAAGTGTTGCAATTGGGTCAAACCCACCCTTTGCCTATGTTACACGAAAATTAGAGTCTTGGTTGGGAGGGAATCTTTAGCTTGCATGCTAAAAGAAACTCCTAATAGTTGTGTTAATGTTTTGTGTAAATTATGGGGGGTTACACTTTTAATTTGAGAAGCAAGGGTAACCACCACATAATGATAGGGAGAGAGAGAGTAGTAATCATGTTTTGGTGGCTGAGTTAAGATTAGTTTTAGTGAGTCTTTAGTGTCATTATTAGGCCAATTTAAGTGAGGGTTATGGATTGTTTTTGGAAGCCAAAGGTTGGTTGCCCATCTATATGTAATTTCGACACTAACACATGAATGGATAACTTGGATGTTCAATTTTGGATTAAAATCCATTTGTGAGAGAATTGTCTCTTGGTTTCTTAGTTGAGCCAAATTGTTCTTATCAAGAATCCAAGATTCTTGTGGCGAACTTCCTTGGCTTATCAAACTTCCATGTTTGTGGCGCCATCATCATCCCTACCTTCTTCCATTTTATTTCTTTCTTCACTTTAATTTGATTACAAAAGTGATTACAATTTTAACTTGCTTGAAATTCAACCATAAGATCATCTCCAAAGGCAACCTATCCTTTGGTTGTCATCAAGTGGTATCAAAGCTTAGGCTTTGGTTGAATTTTTGAGTTTTGTTCTTCATCTTCTACCTTCTACCTTTCTTCTTTTCAACCCAAAGTCAAAAAAATAAAATAAAATAAATTATCACTTTGATTCTGTTTGAAGGGGATTTTTGTGTGAATTATCTCCTTGCTTCTCAAAAGAAAAGAAAGAGAAAAACAAATTTCGAAAAAAAAAAGAACAAAAAGGTGTGAATCTATTCACTAGTAGGTGTGAATCGATTCATAGAGAGCAGAAAAGCGTGAATCTATTCACATGGAGCTCTTGAGTTTTTTTTTTTTTTTTCTTCTTGAATTTGCTCCAAGTAAACTTCCAAAGTGTGTTCTTGACAAAGCTTTCCCTTGTTCCTTGTTTTCATTATTCTCAAACCTTTTTCTTTTGTAGCCTTTCCTTTTGTTTCCTTTGTTTTGATAAGTTTTATGAATTTTGATACTTGAATTTTGGAATTTTTGTGTAGTTTGTGTTTGAATCTTCTAAGGCCTAAAAGAGAACAAGTGAGTGGAAAAAGGCAAGAGTGACAAAATTACATCTTGTGTGGAAAAAGCCGAAAGAGTGAATTACATTTGTGTGTACAAATGAGGGAGTGTGGTAAAGAAACTTATAATTTCTTCTACTCAAGTCATGGGAGACCATGATAGTTCACCTCCTACTCCAAGGACAGCCACTCTTCAAGCTAGAATGACTAATCAAATACAAGCTCTTACAAGGAAAATGGAGGAGATGCAAGCAAATTATGATAGACAGCTTGCCAACCTTCAACACCATGATGATTCAAGTGGCTATGAGAGTGAAAGAGGAAGACCTAGAGGAGGTAGAAGAGGAAGGAGGCATGAAAGAGGTGAAAGAATTGAAGGGGTCAAGATCAAAGTTCCTTCCTTTCTTGGGAAGAATGATCCCGAGGCATACATGGAGTGGGAAATGAAAATAGAACAAGTTTTTGATTGTAATTCTTACAATGAAAAAACGAAGATGAAAGTAGCCGCCCTTGAGTTCAAAGAATATGCCCTTGTATGGTGGGACCAATTGCAAAAAGAGAGGAGAAGATATGAGGAGGGACCCATAGAGACTTGGGAAGAGATAAAGCATGTCATGAGGAAGAGGTTTGTCCCAAATCACTACCATAGGGACCTACACAACAAGTTGCAAAGGTTGACACAAGGTTCTAAAAGTGTTGATGAGTATTACAAGGAGATAGAATTGGCTTACTTAGGTCAAACTATCAAGAAGATAGGGAGGCTACCATGGCACGATTCTTACATGGGTTGAATCAAGACATTCAGGACATAGTGGAACTTCAAAACTATGTGGAGCATTAAGATTTGGTCCAACAAGCAATCAAGGTGGAGCAACAACTTAAAAGGAGGAAGTCCAAATTTCATTCTTCTCCTAAATTTTCATCCTCAAGTTGGAAGGAAGATTCAAAGAAGGAGGGTGCACCATTTTCCAAAGAGGTCGTGACTACCTCTCAAGGAAAGAAACCTTTGGAAACAACTTCTAAAAGCCGTGATGTGAAGTGCTTCAAATGCTTAGGCCATGGACATATTGTATCCCGATGCCCAACAAAGAGGACAATGGTAACAAGGAATGGAGAAGTGTTCTCACAATCCGAGGCTTCAAGTGAGGAGGAGAGTGAAAAAGGAGAAGGAATTCCTGAAGGAGACTTGTTCATGGTAAGAAGACTTTTGGGAAGCCAAACCAAAGAGCAAGATGATAGTCAAAGAGGAAGCATCTTCCGTACTAGATGCCTAATTCAAGAGAAGGTTTGTTCTTTAATCATTGATGGTGGTAGTTGTGTAAATGTTGTTAGTTCTAGATTGGTCTCAAAATTAAATCTTGTGAATAAGGCATATCCACAACCATATAGGCTTCAATGACTAACTGAGGTTGGAGAAATGGTGGTGAATAAGCAAGTTGAGGTTCCTTTTTCCATTGGGAAATACCATGATAGTGTACTTTGTGATGTGGTGCCTATGGAGGCAAGCCATATGTTGCTTGGAAGGCCTTGGCAATTTGATAAGAAGGCCAATCATGATGGGTACACCAATAAGTTTTCTTCCTTGCATCAAAACCGAAAAGTTATTCTTAGTCCTTTGTCTCCAAAAGAAGTTCGTGAGGATCAAATAAAAATGAGAGAAAAGAGAGAGCAAGAGAGAAAAGAAAGAGAGAGTGAGAAAAGGATTGAAAAAAATAGTGTGAAAATTAGTGAAAAAAAAGAAAGTGAAAAGAAGAGTGGTGATAAAGAGAAAAATAGTGAGAAAAATAGTGTGAAAAATAGTGAGAAAAAAGAGAGTTATTTGGCAACAAAAAGTGAAGAGAAGGAGGCTTTGATTTCAAGGCAGCTCCAATGCATTTTTTATTACAAAAAATTTTATTTAATTGCTAATGCTTCTAATGATCTCTCTTTGCCTAGTGGTGCTGTAAATATTTTGCAGAAAGTTTGAGATTTCATTCCAAAGGAAGCACCCTATGGTCTCACTATAGCACCAACTCATGCTTTACATCCTCTTGAAATATATTTTGAACTTCAGTCTAATGCAACAAATGTGAATGTGAGGAACACTTTAGTTGGACCACAAATGTCTACTTCTGGTGATGAAGATTTCAATTCGAGGTCGAATTCACTAAAAGAAGGAGGGGATGATATGAGCCCAATAAGGAGCATGATTCAAGAAGCAACACAAGAACTTGATGGGCCTATGACAAGAGTTACAACCAAGAAAGCCCAACAAGTCTTAATTCAAATAATGGATCTTGTAATGGAAGCAAGCTCAAATGCAAGATTGGATGGAATGGAGCCCAAATTGGTGACATATCTCATCCAATTAGAAGACCCATGATTATGGTGAAGATGGGCGTGCACTTTGAAGACAAGTTCAATTAGTTGTTTTCTTTTAATTCAATAAGTGTAAATGGGTTTTTTAAGTGGGTCCAAATTTGCTAAGTGTTGCAATTGGGTCAAACCCACCCTTTGCCTATGTTACACGAAAATTAGAGTCTTGGTTGGGAGGGAATCTTTAGCTTGCATGCTAAAAGAAACTCCTAATAGTTGTGTTAATGTTTTGTGTAAATTATGGGGGGTTACACTTTTAATTTGAGAAGCAAGTGTAACCACCACATTGATAGGGGGAGAGAGAGTAGTAATCATGTTTTGGTGGCTGAGTTAAGATTAGTTTTAGTGAGTCTTTAGTGTCATTACTAGGCCAATTTAAGTGAGGGTTATGGATTGTTTTTGGAAGCTAAAGGTTGGCTGTCCATCTATATGTAATTTCGACCCTAACACATGAATGGATAACTTGGATGTTCAATTTTGGATTAAAATCCATTTGTGAGCGAATTGTCTCTTGGGTTCTTAGTTGAGCCAAATTGTTCTTATCAAGAATCCAAGATTCTTGTGGCAAACTTCCTTGGCTTATCAAACTTCCATGTTTGTGGCGCCATCATCATCCCTACCTTCTTCCATTTTATTTCTTTCTTCACTTTAATTTGATTACAAAAGTGATTACAATTTTAACTTGTTTGAAATTCAACCATAAGATCATCTCCAAAGGTAACCTATCCTTTGGTTGTCATCAATATAACTGCTTCTCCTTTAGGGTCTGCAAGACAGCCCTCAAGTATTCCCCGTGATCCTCCTTGGTCTTGGAGTACACCAAGATGTCATCTATGAAAACCACCACAAACTTATCCAAGTAAGGGTGAAAGGTCTTGTTCATGTAGTCCATGAACACAGCAGGAGCATTAGTCACACCAAAGGGCATAACCAAATACTCATAGTGACCATAACACTTCCTAAATGCTATTTTTGGGATGTCCTCAAACTTAACCCGAATTTGAAGGTAGCCTAACCTCAAATCTATCTTAGAGAAGACACAAGCTCCTATCAAATGGTCCATAAGGTCATCAATCCTAGGGAGGGGATACCGATTCTTAATGGTCAACTTGTTGAGCTATCGATAGTCGACACACAACCTTATACTACCATCCTTCTTCTTCACCAACAATATTGGCGTTCCCCATCGGGATACGCTAGGCCTAATAAACTGCTTCTGGATCAAGTCCTCTATCTGTTCCTTCAACTTAGCTAGCTCTAGAGGAGATATTCTATAGGGCGCTATCGATATTGGCCCGGTGCCAAGCACTAAATCTATGGTGAACTCAACATCTCTCTCAGAGGGCAAGTTATAAACATCCCCCGGTAAGGCGGTAACACTTTAGAAAATTCAAGCACAACTTGCACACTTCCAACATCAGGAGGGCTCTCTACTTCCAGGGAAGATAACATCTTGTACACTTGGGCTTCTTCTTTCATCGAAGCCTGTAACTGTAACACCCTGTTTTTCATAAAATGTTTTATTAAGCTAGTTTTATTATTTTAAAAATGTTGGTTAAGGGCTAAGTGGGATTTTAGCCTAAAAGTCCCTTTCTGGTACATGAGCACGCTCGTGCTCATCAGCCAGCAAGCCCGTGCTTAAAGTCAGAAGCGTGTTTCTGATTTTAAGTTGAGCATGACCGTGCTCAATAGTGAGCACGCCCGTGCTCAATGCGTGGACCGCGTCTCGCTGACGCTAAGTGGAGCACGACCGTGCTCAATGCTAAGCACGACCGTGCTCAGATTCGGACGTTATAAACGTTGCAGAACTTGAGGGTTTAACGTTTTAACCCTAATTGTGAGTGCAGCAGTCACCTTGTGCGGCCAGAACGAGTTCCATTCCTTGTTCCTCCTCCTTGAACAGTTTAGGGAGCGTTGGAGGCATAGGGAGACTTTTGGCTTATCAGTGTTAGTTACACAGGTAAGGTTCTTTCCCCTTCTTTAGTTTCCTTTCATTATTGTGAATAGGGAACTAATCCTTGGTTTGTTTTGTTGATCCAAGGTTCGTTTTGGTGTGAGTCGCCGTAAGGGGAGGAACCGGTTCGTTCGTTGGGACGTGTTAGAGCTACCTTCAATCCAGGTATGGGGAGAAGTGGGATTGTATTCATTAGGCAGTGGGTAGTGTAAGGTAACGGGGTCCCCTATGACCCCGGTGTTATTGTATGTATGTTTGTGATAATATAGTGTTAGTCTGTGATAATATGTTTCTGATTGTTATATGCCTTTGCACATTATGGTTGCCTATAAATATTATGCCATGTTATTATTGACATAATGTTGTTGGATGGTTGGTTGTTGTTGTGGTTGCTGTTATGATGAGTGCAATGTTAATAACACTATTTAATGGAATATTTAGGTTTAATAAACGCGTTAAGTTAAGAGGTTTAATCCTTAAATAATTTGGTTAGAACTTGGCTTCTGTTCCTGCCCAGAACAGTGCAGTCGTGCGTTGAGCACGACCGTGCTGAACAGGAAGCACGACCGTGCTCACATTTAAATTCTGGGGTCTAAGCACGACCGTGTTAAACCCCCTGGACAGTAATGCAATTAAAGGACTTAAGGGGTTTTAAAACCCCATTCTCCTATGATGATAAGTTGAGATAACTAATCAAAGATAAAGATTAGACAACCTGGTTATTAATTATATAAGATAATTAGATAATCAAATGTTAAGTCGGTATCCGTTGGGTTACCGCACGTTGATAAGTTGAAGTCTTGGGTGCTTATAGACCCAAGCACGTTGGGTTGAACCTTGGTGCTTATTAGCCAAGGGAGCCTTGACCCCACGGTTTGGGTCTAAGGTTACGTTGAGTTTGATGTTGAAAGTCTTGGGAGCTTCATGGCCCAAGCAAGGAGGTGGTTGAGATTATTTGTTGTTATGCCATTTGCATAAAGGATTGGAGTAGTTGATGGGGGAGGTTCGACAAAGGGGAGATCGCCCGAGAGTACGGTGATCTGGCCATCCACGGTAGGTCACCCAAGGTTTGGTGACCGAGGCCCCCCGTGATGAGGCATCCACGGTTTGATGCGTTGGCTATCCATGGGGTTCACCCAAGGTTTGGTGGACTGCCGGTGTTGGTGCTTTTATGGCCAATACGGATATGTAACTCCAAAGTCGTTCATCCTGAGTTAGTTTGGATCCACATGCATAGTTGAAGTAGCGGAGTAGTTGATGCATTGCATAGCATAGCCTACTTGGTTGTTATGATACTGTTGGATGTTGATGTATGCTTATGTGTATGTATACCTTGCATACTATTCCCTTGTCGTTTATGTGATTACATGAATCTTACTCCCTGTATTGTTTGTGTTTGGCTTGATTGGCATTTGCAGAGGATGATGAGCAGCCCGGAGAGGAGTGACTCTGAGGAGCCGCCACTCATAGTAGGGTTGTTTTAAGTTTAGAGAGAGTTTGTTTCCAGTTGTATTCCGAGGATTTATTTTCGAAACGGTTATACCAGCTCTGAATTGTGACATCGGGGTTGGGTTCTTTATTTGATGACGTTTTTATTTGATTAAACTTATTTTTATCTTCCGCGTTGTAAACGAGTTCATGTGGGACTTTTCTATCCATGGACAACTGTTTTATTTAATTCAGTTAAATGCATGTTTTCCTTTTTAATTGTTTTATATTTAATGCCTTATAACATGCGGGGTAGAAGGGTGTCACATTTAGTGGTATCAGAGCAGTTCGACCTTGTTCGGACATGGTATGAGTCTGTTGTGAGTTTGTTGTGTGAATTGTCTATACTTGTATAGATAATGATGTTTTAAGTTAGTTGCCTGTAGCCTTTACTCGCTTAAATTTCTGTATTGAGAGTTGTGTTGGACTTGTACAGGAACTAATGGCCGGTAGAGGACGCAACGACCAGGCGATTGCTGACGCATTGGCACTTCTAGCCAATGCTATTGGTCAGGTAAACCCTAACAATGGTGGGCCAGTTGAGTTCCAGGGACTAGATAAGTTCCAAAGGAACAACCCTCCATCGTTCAAGGGCATGTACGATCCGGAAGGAGCTTTGTTGTGGCTGAGGGAGATAGAGAAGATCTTCCGAACCATGGATTGCAACGATCAGCAGAAGCTCATCTTTGCTACCTTCATGCTGACCGAGAAGGCAGAGCACTGGTGGGATAACTGTAGGCAGAGGATGCAGGCTGAGGGCACAGCGGTTACATGGGCTGTGTTCAGGCAGAGATTCCTGGAGAAGTACTTTCCAGCGGATATCAGGGACAAGAAGGAGATGGAATTCTTGTCTTTGAGACAGGGGTCGCTGTCAGTCGGTGACTATGCGGCCAAGTTTGAGGAGCTGGCCAGGTATTACACTCCCTACCAGCATGAGACGGATGACCGTTCGAAGTGTGTGAAGTTTGAGGCTGGACTCCGACCTGAGATCAAGCAGGCCATCAGTTACCAGGAGATCAGAGTTTTCCCTATTCTGGTCAACAAGTGCAGGATCTATGAGGATGCCAGCCAGATCAGAGTTGCCAGTTCCAGAGGGTCAGATAGCCAGAGTGGCAAGAGGACTGATCAGAGGGACAAGGGTAAGCAGAGGTATGCTCCGACCGACAGAGATTTCAAGCAGAGTGGCAAGAAGCCACAGTTTCAGCAGGATGGGTTTAGAGGCGGGTTCTCTAACGTCCCTAGGCCCATGAGGTGCAGCAAATGTGGTGCTACAGATCACTATTCGTCTCAGTGCAAAGAGACGCAAGTTATCTGCTTCAGGTGTGGCAAGCCAGGACACATCAGCCGAAAGTGTGAATGAGCCAAGGCCGAGCCTCCCAGCACCAGCAAGAATCAGAAGTCTCAGGCCAACCGACTGAAGACCACTGGAAGAGTCTTTCCACTAAGAGCTGAAGCCTCCGAGTCTGATGACTTGATTCAAGGTACATGTTTTATAGATGGAACTCGATTAACTGTGTTGTATGATTCGGGTGCTACTCACTCATTTATATCGCATGATAGGGTCAAGAGTCTTGAATTGCCTGTTGCTTTCCTTGAGTATGATTTGTTGGTTTCTACACCTACAAATAAACCTGTTACTACTTCTTATGCATGCAAGAACTGTCATATAGTTATAAATGATAGAACCTTCATTGCTGATCTTGTATGCTTGCCCTTGAAAGACCTGGATATTATTCTGGGTATGGACTGGTTATCTTCCAACCATGTCCTCCTGAATTGTTTTGACAAAACCTTGATTTTTGGAACTCCAAAGGAGTCTAAGAATCCAAACCTTCTCTCTGCCAGCCAAGTTCAAGCTTCGATGAAAGACAAAGCCCAAGTATACATGATGTTAGCTTCCCTGGAAGTGGAGAGCAGCCCTCCTGATGTCGCCAGCTTGCCTGTTGTGCGAGAATTTCCTGAAGTGTTTCCGGGGGATGTTTATAACTTACCCCCAGAGAGAGATGTTGAGTTTACCATAGATTTAGTGCCTGGCACCGGGCCAATCTCCATAGCACCCTATAGAATGTCTCCTCTAGAGATAGCTAGGTTAAAGGAACAGTTGGAGGACCTGATGAAGAAGCAGTTCATTAGGCCGAGTGTGTCTTCGTGGGGAGCACCTGTGTTGTTGGTAAAGAAGAAGGATGGTAGTATGAGGTTGTGTGTCGACTTTCGACAGCTCAACAAGGTGACCATAAAGAATCGGTATCCCCTCCCTAGGATTGCTGATCTTATGGACCAGTTGATGGGCACTTGCGTCTTTTCAAAGATAGATTTGAGATCAGGGTACCATCAGATTCGGGTTAAGTCTAAGGACATCCCGAAGACAGCGTTTAGGACGCGATATGGTCACTATGAGTACTTGGTTATGCCCTTCGGTGTGACCAATGCTCCTGCGGTCTTCATGGACTACATGAACAAGAGATTTCACCCTTACTTGGATAATTTTGTGGTGGTGTTTATAGATGACATCTTAGTGTACTCCAAGAACAAGGAGGAACATGAGAAACACCTGAGGGTTGTCTTGCAGACCCTTAAGGAAAAGCAGTTGTATGCTAAGTTGTCTAAGTGTGAGTTCTGGTTAGAGGAAGTGAGCTTCTTAGGACATGTCATCTCTAAGGGTGGCATAGCAGTGGACCCAGCTAAGGTAGAGATGGTGCTCCAGTGGGAAGCGCCAAAGTCTGTAACCGAGATTAGAAGTTTCTTGGGGTTAGCCGGGTACTATAGGCGGTTTATAGAAGGTTTCTCTAAGATAGCTTTGCCCTTAACCCGTCTCACCAAGAAGGGACAGTTGTTTGTGTGGGACTCTAAGTGTGAAGAGAGTTTCCAAACCCTTAAGAATAGGTTAATATCAGCACCAGTATTAGTTTTGCCAGATCCTAGCGAACTCTTCGTAGTTTACTGCGATGCTTCTAAACAAGGGTTAGGTGGTGTGCTGATGCAGAATGGTAAGGTAGTTACTTATGCTTCTAGGCAGTTGAAAACCCATGAAAAGAACTACCCTACCCATGACCTGGAACTAGGAGCTGTGGTATTTGCCTTAAAGATCTGGAGGCATTACCTGTATGGAGCGAGGTTTGAGGTTTTAGTGATCATAAGAGTTTGAAGTATCTCTTTGATCAAAAGGAGTTGAATGAGGCAGCGTAGGTGGATGGAGTTTTTAAAGGATTATGACTTCGAGCTGACCTATCACCCAGGAAAGGCCAATGTGGTGGCCGATGCCTTGAGTAGGAAAACCCTGCATGTCTCCGCTTTGATGGTTAGGGAGATGGATTTGATTGAGGATTTAGAGACCTTAGTCTAGCTTGTGAGTTTACCCCTAAGAGTATTAGGCTTGGTACCTTGAAGGTTACCAACAGTTTGATGGATCAGATTAGAGAGGGTCAGAAGTTAGACAAGTTTCTCTTAGACCAGCGAGAGTTGCTCGCTCAGGGTAGAGACCTAAGTTTTAAGGATGGCAGTGATGGCATCTTGAGGTTTAAGGATAGAGTGTGCCTGATGTTCCTGAGCTTAGGAAGTTGATCTTAGAAGAAGGTCATAGGAGTGGATTGAGTGTGCACCCAGGTGCCACTAAGATGTATCAGGACCTTAAGAGGATGTTTTGGTGGCCTAGGATGAAAAAGGATGTAGCTGAGTTTGTGTATGCGTGCCTAGTTTGTCAGAAGGCTAAGATAGAGCATCAAAGGCCTTCAGGTAAGTTGCAACCTTTGAGTATCCCAGAATGGAAATGGGATAGCATCTCCATGGATTTTGTGTCTGGACTCCCTAGGACTCCAGCTGGTTTTGAGGCTATATGGGTTGTTGTGGATAGACTGACTAAGTCTGCCCATTTCATTCCGATGAATATGGAGTATCCATTGGAGAAGTTAGCTAAGCTGTACATCAAGAGATAGTTAGGCTTCATGGTGTACCCTCTAGCATAGTTTCAGATAGAGACCCGAGGTTTACCTCTAGGTTTTGGAATAGTTTGCAAGAGGCTTTAGGGACAAAGCTTAGGCTTAGTTCAGCTTACCACCCACAGACTGATGGGCAGTCTGAGCGGACCATCCAGTCCTTAGAGGACTTGTTGAGGGCTTGTGTGTTAGAACAGTCAGGAAGTTGGGACAAGTTTTTGCCCCTAATAGAGTTCACCTACAACAACAGTTTCCATTCCAGCATTGGGATGGCACCTTATGAAGCTCTGTATGGGAGGAGATGTAGGACACCCTTGTGTTGGAGTGAACCTAGTGATAGTGTGGTGCTAGGGCCAGAGATAGTCCAGGAAACAGCAGAAAATATCAGGTTAGTTCAGGAAAAGATGAGAGTTGCGCAGAGTAGGCAGAAGAGCTACCATGATAAAAGGAGGAAGGCGCTCGAATTCCAGGAAGGTGATAATGTATTCTTGAGAGTTACCCTGACGACTAGGGTTGGTAGAGTGATGAAGGCGAGGAAACTTACTCCTAGGTTCATTGGTCCATACCAAATCCTTAAAACAGTCGGTGGGAGCTCGAGAGTCAGATGATGGAGGCGTATCCGCATCTTTTCGTTTGAGGTACGTAGAAATTTCGAGGACGAAATTTTTATAAGGGGGGTGGAATTGTAACACCCTGTTTTTCATAAAATGTTTTATTAAGCTAGTTTTATTATTTTAAAAATGTTGGTTAAGGGCTAAGTGGGATTTTAGCCTAAAAGTCCCTTTCTGGTACATGAGCACGCTCGTGTTCATCAGCCAGCAAGCCTGTGCTTAAAGTCAGAAGCGTGTTTCTGATTTTAAGTTGAGCACGACCATGCTCAATAGTGAGCACGCCCGTGCTCAATGCGTGGACCGCGTCTCGCTGACGCTAAGTGGAGCACGACTGTGCTCAATGCTAAGCACGACCGTGCTCAGGTCCGGACGTTATAAATGTTGTAGAACTCGAGGGTTTAACGTTTTAACCCTAATTGTGAGTGCAGCAGTCACCTTGTGCGGCCAGAACGAGTTCCATTCCTTCTTCCTCCTCCTTGAACAGTTTAGGGAGCGTTGGAGGCATAGGGAGACTTTTGGCTTATCAGTGTTAGTTACACAGGTAAGGTTCTTTCCCCTTCTTTAGTTTCGTTTCATTATTGTGAATAGGGAACTAATCCTTGGTTTGTTTTGTTGACCCAAGGTTCGTTTTGGTGTGAGTCGCCGTAAGGGGAGGAACCGGTTCGTTCGTTGGGACGTGTTAGAGCTACCTTCAATCCAGGTATGGGGAGAAGTGGGATTGTATTCATTAGGCAGTGGGTAGTGTAAG
>JAPCYP010000308.1:0-88294 GCA_035048595.1 Echinosophora koreensis | reverse complement strand
TGGTTGACCATGGGAACATGGCGTGAGGGTCATGGGTTAACTATGGGATCATTGCAAGTGGATGATGGGTTAACCATGGGATCATGGCGTGAGGGTCATGGGATGACCATAGGATCATGGCATTAGGGTCATGGGTTAACCATGGGATCATTGTGTGAGGTTCATGGGTTAACCATGGGATCATGGCAAGAGGGTAATGGGTTAACCATCGGATCATGGAATGGGGTTCATGAGTTAACCATGTGATCATGGCTTGAGTGTATGGGTTAACCATGGGATCATGAACAGACGGTAATGGGCAAACCATGGGATCATGGCAAGAGGGTCATCGGTTAACCATGGGATCGTGCCAAGGGGGTCATGGGTTAACCATGGGATCATGGCGTGAGGGTCATGGGTTAACCATGGGATCATTGAGTGAGGGTCATATGTTTACCATGGGATCATGGCAAGAGGGTGATGGGTTAACCATGCGATCATGGCAAGAGGGTAATGGGTTAACCATAGGATCATGGCAAGTGGGTCATGGGTTAACCATGGGGACAATGCGTGAGGGACATGGGTTAAGCATGGGATCATGGCAAGTGGGTCATGGGTTAACCATTAGATCATGGCAAGTGGGTCGTGGGATGACCATGGGATCATGACGTGAGGGTCATGGGTTAACCAAGTGATCATGGCAAGAGGGTGTTGGGTTAACCTTGGGATCATGGCAAGAGGGTAATGGGTTAACCTTGGGATCTTGACCTGAGGTAATGGGTTAACCCTAGGATCATAGAGTGATGGTCATGTGTTTACCATGGGATCATGGCAGGATGGTAACCGGTTAACCATGGGATCATGGCAAGATGGTAATGGGTTAACCTTGTGATCATGGCAAGAGGGTCATAAGTTAACCATGGAATCATGGCAAAGAGATCGTGGCAATGGGTCACCGGTTAACCTTGGGATCTTGGCGTGAGGGTAATGGGTTAACCGTAGGATCATAGAGTGAGGGTCATGTGTTTACCATTGGATCATGGCAAAAGGGTCATGGGTTAACCACAGAATCATGGCACGAGGGTCATGGTTCAACCATGGAATCATGGCGTGAAGGTCATGGGTAAATCATGAGATTATGGCAAATGGGCCATGGGTTAACCATGGGAACATAGCGTGAGGGTCATGGGTTAACCATGGGATCATGGCAAGTGGGTCATAGGTTAATCATGAGATCATGGCAAGTGGGTCATTGGTTGACCATGGGAACATGGCGTGAGGGTCATGGGTTAAATTTGGGATCATGGCAAGTGGGTCATGGGTTAACCATGGGATCATGGCGTGAGGGTCATGGGTTAACCATAGGATCATGGCTTGAGGGTCATCGGTTAACTATGGGATCATTGCTTAAGGTTCATGGGTTAACCATGGGTTCATGGCAAGAGGGTAATGGGTTAACCATGGGATCATGGAATCGGGTTCATGAGTTAACCATGTGACCATCGGATGGTAGTCTTGTGTTAACCATGGGATTATGGCAAGAGGGTAATGGGTAAACCATGTGATCATGGCAAGAGCGTCATCGGTTAACCATGGGATCGTGGCAAGGGGGCCATGTCTTAACCATGGGATCGTGGCAAGTGGGTCATGGGTTAACCATGGGAGCATTGTGTGAGGGTCATGTGTTCACCATGGGATCATGGCTAGACGGTAATGGGTTAACCATGGGATTTTGGCAAGAGGGTAATTGGTTAACCATGGGATCATGGCAAGTGGGTCATGGGTTAACCATGGGAACAAGGCGTGAGAGTCATGATTTAAGCATGGGATCATGGCAAGTGGGTCATGGGTTAACCATGAGATCGTGGCTAGTGGGTCATGAGTTAACCAAGGGATCATGGCGTGAAGGTCAAGGGTTAACCATGGAATCATGACACGAGGGTCATGGTTTAACCATGGAATCATGGCGTGAAGGTCATGGGTAAATCGTGAGATCATAGCAAGAGGGTCATAGGTTAACCATGTGATCATGGCAAGAGGGTCATAGGTTAACCATATGATGATGGCAAGGGGGTCATGTGCATGGTTTAACCATGGAATCATGGCGTGAAGGTCATGGGTTAATCATGAGATCATGGCAAGAGGGTCATCGATTAACCATGGGATCATGGCAAGGGGGTCATGTGTTAACCATGGGATCGTGGCAAGGGGGTCATCGGTTAACCTTGGGAACATGGTGTGAGGGTCATGGGTTAACCATAGGATCATAGAGTGAGGGTCATGGATTTACCATGGGATCATGGCAAGAGGGTGATGGGTTAACCATGGGATCATGGCAAGAGGGTAATGGGCTAACCATAGGATCATGGCAAGTGGGTCATGGGTTAACCATGAGATTATGGCAAGTGGGTCATCGGTTAACCATGGCATCATGGCGTGAGGGTCATGGTTTAACCACGGGATCATGGCAAGAGGGTCAATGTTTAACAATGGGATAATGGAGTGAGGGTCATGGGTTAACCAAGTGATCATGGCAAGTGGGACATGGGTTAACCATGGGATCATGGCAAGAGGGTCATGGGTTAACTATGGGATCATTGCGTGAGGTTCATGGGTTAACCATGGGATCATGGCAAGAGGGTAATGGGTTAACCATGGGATCATGGAAAGGGGTTCATGAGTTAACCATGTGATCATGGCGTGAGAGTCATCGGTTAACCATGGGATCATGGCAAGGGGGTCATGTGTAACCATGGGATCGTGGCAAGTTGGTCATGGGTTAACCATGGGAACATGGCGTGAGTGTCATGGGTTAACCATAAGCTCATAGAGTGAGGGTCATGGGTTTACCAAGGGATCATGGCAAGAGGGTGATGGGTTAACCAAGGGATCATGGCAAGAGGGTAATGGGTTAACCATAGGATCATGGCAAGTGGGTTATGGGTTAACCATTTGGACATGGCGTGAGGGTCAAGGGTTAAGCATGGGATCGTGGCAAGGGGGTCATGGGTTAACCATGAGATCATGGCAAGTGGGTCATGGGTTAACTATGGGATCAGGGCGTGGGGGTCATGGGTTAACCATGTGATCATGGCACGAGGGTCATAGTTTAACCCTGGGATCATGGCGTGAGGTTCATGGGTTAACCATGGGATCATACAAGAGGGTAATGGGTTAACCTTGGGATCATGTCGTGAGGGTCTTGGGTTAACCATAGAATCATAGAGTGAGGGTCATGTGTTGACCATGGGATCATGGCAAGAGGGTAATGGGTTAACCATGGGATCATGGCAAAAGGGTAATGGGTTAACCATGGGATCATGGCAAGTGGGTCATGGGTTAACCAAGGGATCATGGTGTGAGGGTCAAGGGTGAACCATGGAATCATGACACAAGGGTCATGGTTTAACCCTGGAATCAAGGCGTGAAGGTCGTGGGTAAATCATGAGATCGTGGCAAGAGGGTCATAGGTTAACCTTGTGATAATGGCAAGAGGGTCATAGTTTAACCATGGGATCATGGCAAGGGGGTCATGTGCATGGTTTAACCATGGAATCATGGCGTGAAGGTAATGGGTAAATCATGAGATCATGGGAAGAGATTCATAGGTTAACCATGTGATCATGGCAAGGGGATCATCGGATAACCATGGGATCTTGGCAAGAGGGTGATGGGTTAACCATGGGACCCTGGCAAGAGGGTGATGGGTTAACCATGGGACCATGGCAAGAGGGTAATGGGTTAACCATGGGGACATGGCGTGAGGGACATGGGTTAAGCATGGTATCATGGCAAGTGGGTCATGGGTTAACCATGAGATCATGACAATTAGGTCATGGGTTAACCATGGGATCATGGCGTGAGGGTCATGGGTTAACCATATGATCATGGCAAGAGGGTCATTGTTTAACAATGGGATAATGGAGTGAGGGTCATGGGTTAACCAAGTGATCATGGCAAGTGGGTCATGGGTTAACCATGGGATCATGGAGTGAGGGTCACGGGTTAACCATAGGATCATGGCTTGAGGGTCATCGGTTAACTATGGGATCATTGCTTGAGGTTCATGGGTTAACCATGGGATCATGGCAAGAGGGTAATGGGTTAACCATGGGATCATGGAATGGGGTTCATGAGTTAACCATGTGATCATCGCATGGTAGTCTTGGGTTAACCATGGGACCATGGCAAGAGGGTAATAGGTAAACCATGTGATCATGGCAAGAGCGTCATCGGTTAACCATGGGATCGTGGCAAGGGGATCATGTCTTAACCATGGGATCGTGGCAAGTGGGTCATGGGTTAACCATGGTAGCATGGAGTGAGGGTTATGGGTTAACCATAGGATCATAGAGTGAGGGTCATGGATTTACCATGGGATCATGGCAAGAGGGTGACGGGTTAACCATGGGATCATGGCAAGAGGGTAATGGGTTAACCATTTGCACATGGCGTGAGGGTCAAGGGTTAAGCATGGGATCGTGGCAAGGGGGTCATGGGTTAGCCATGAGATCATGGCAAGTGGGTCATGGGTTAACTATGGGATCAGGGCGTGGGGGTCATGGGTTAACCATGTGATCATGGCACGAGGGTCATAGTTTATCCCTGGGATCATGGCGTGAGGTTCATTGGTTAACCATGGGATCATACAAGAGGGTATTGGGTTAACCTTGGGATCATGTCGTGAGGGTCTTGGGTTAACCATAGAATCATAGAGTGAGGGTCATGTGTTGACGATGGGATCATGGCAAGAGGGTAATGGGTTAACCATGGGATCATGGCAAAAGGGTAATGGGTTAACCATGGGATCATGGCAAGTGGGTCATGGGTTAACCAAGGGATCATGGTGTGAGGGTCAAGGGTGAACCATGGAATCATGACACAAGGGTCATGGTTTCACCCTGGAATCAAGGCGTGAAGGTCATGCGTAAATCATGAGATCGTGGCAAGAGGGTCATAGGTTAACCTTGTGATAATGGCAAGAGGGTCATAGGTTAACCATGGGATCATGGCAAGGGGGTCATGTGCATGGTTTAACCATGGAATCATGGCGTGAAGGTAATGGGTAAATCATGAGATCATGGGAAGAGATTCATAGGTTAACCGTGTGATCATGGCAAGGGGATCATCGGATAACCATGGGATCTTGGCAAGAGGGTGATGGGTTAACCATGGGACCCTGGCAAGAGGGTAATGGGTTAACCATGGGGACATGGCGTGAGGGACATGGGTTAAGCATGGTAACATGGCAAGTGGGTCATGGGTTAACCATGAGATCATGACAATTAGGTCATGGGTTAACCATGGGATCATGGCGTGAGGGTCATGGGTTAACCATATGATCATGGCAAGAGGGTCATTGTTTAACAATGGGATAATGGAGTGAGGGTCATGGGTTAACCAAGTGATCATGGCAAGTGGGTCATGGGTTAACCATGGGATCATGGCGTGAGGGTCATGGGTTAACCATAGGATCATGGCTTGAGGGTCATCGGTTAACTATAGGATCATTGCTTGAGGTTCATGGGTTAACCATGGGATCATGGCAAGAGGGTAATGGGTTAACCATGGGATCATGGAGTGGGGTTCATGAGTTAACCATGTGATCATCGCATGGTAGTCTTGGGTTAACCATGGGACCATGGCAAGAGGGTAATAGGTAAACCATGTGATCATGGCAAGAGCGTCATCGGTAAACCATGGGATCGTGGCAAGGGGGTCATGTCTTAACCATGGGATCGTGGCAAGTTGGTCATGGGTTAACCATGGTAGCATGGACTGAGGGTTATGGGTTAACCATAGGATCATAGAGTGAGGGTCATGGATTTACCATGGGATCATGGCAAGAGGGTGATGGGTTAACCATGGGATCATGGCAAGAGGGTAATGGGTTAACCATGAGATCATGGCAAGTGGGTCATCGGTTAACCATGGGAACATGGCGTGAGGGTCATGGGTTAACCATGGGATCATGGCAAGAGGGTCAATGTTTAACAATGGGATAATGGAGTGAGGGTCATGGGTTTTCCAAGTGATCAGGGCAAGTGGGACCAGGGTTAACCATGGGATCATGGCAAGAGGGTAATGGGTTAACCTTGGGATCATTGCTTGAGGGTCATGGGTTAACCATAGGATCATAGAGTGAGGGTCAAGTGTTTACTATGGGATCATGGCAAGAGGGTCATGGGTTAACCAAGGGACCATGGCAAGGGGGTCATGGGTTAACTGTGGGATCATTACGTGTGGTTCGTGGGTTAACCATGGGATCATGGCAAGAGAGTAATGGGTTAACCATGGGATCATGGAAAGGGGTTCATGAGTTAACCATGTGATCATGGCGTGAGAGTCATCGGTTAACCATGGGATCTGGCAAGGGGGTCATGTGTTAACCATGGGATCATGGCAAGGGGGTCATGGGATAACCATGAGATCGTGGCAAGTGGGTCATGGGTTAACTATGGGATCAGGGCGTGGGGGTCATGGGTTAACCTTGGGATCATGGCACGAGGGTCATGGTTTAACCCTGGGATCATGGCGTGAGGTTCATGGGTTAACCATGGGATCATACAAGAGGGTAATGGGTTAACCTTGGGATCATGTCGTGAGGGTCATGGGTTAACCATTGGATCAAAGAGTGAGGGTAATGGGTTAACCATGGGATCATGGCAAGAGGGTAATGGGTTAACCATGGGATCATGGCAAGTGGGTCATGGGTTAACCAAGGGATCATGGAATCATGACACAAGGGTCATGGTTTAACCCTGGAATCAAGGCGTGAAGGTCATGGGTAAATCATGAGATCGTGGCAAGAGGGTCATAGGTTAACCATGTGATCATGGCAAGAGGGTCATAGGTTAACCATGGGATCATGGCAAGGGGGTCATGTGCATGGTTTGACCATGGAATCATGGCGTGAAGGTAATGGGTAAATCATGAGATCATGGGAAGAGATTCATAGGTTAACCATGTGATCATGGCAAGGGGATCATCGGATAACCATGGGTTCATGGCAAGAGGGTGATGGGTTAACCATGGGACCATGGCAAGAGGGTGATGGGTTAACCATGGGATCATGGCAAGAGGGTAATGGGTTAACCATGGGGACATGGCATGAGGGACATGGGTTAAGCATGCTATCATGGCAAGTGGGTCATGGGTTAACAATGAGATCATGACAATTAGGTCATGGGTTAACCATACCATGGGATCATGGCGTGAGGGTCATGGGTTAACCATGGGATCATGGCAAGAGGGTCATTGTTTAACAATGGGATAATGGAGTGAGGGTCATGGGTTAACCAAGTGATAATGGCAAGTGGGTCATGGGTTAACCATGGGATCATGGCGTGAGGGTCATAGGTTAACCATAGGATCATGGCTTGAGGGTCATCGGTTAAATATGGGATCATTACTTGAGGTTCATGGGTTAACCATGGGATCATGGCAAGAGGGTAATGGGTTAACCATGGGTTCATGGAATGGGGTTCATGAGTTAACCATGTGATCATCACATGGTAGTCTTGGGTTAACCATGGGATCATGGCAAGAGGGTAATAGGTAAACCATGTGATCATGGCTAGAGCGTCATCGGTTAACCATGGGATTGTGGCAAGGGGGTCATGTCTTAACCATGGGATCATGGCAAGTGGGCCATGGGTTAACCATGGGAGCATGGTGTGAGGGTTAACGGTTCACCATGAGATCATGGCAAGTGGGTCATAGGTTAACCATAGGATCATGGCGTGAGGGTCATGGGTTAACCATGGGATCATGGCACGAGGGTCATGGGTTAACCATGGGATCATGGCAAGAGGGTAATGGGTTAACCATAGGATCATAGAGTGAGGGTCATGTGTTCAGCATGGGATCATGGCTAGAGGGTAATGGGTTAACCATGGGATTATGGCAAGACGGTAATTGGTTAACCATGGGATCATGGCAAGTGGGTCATGGATTAACCATGGGATCATGGCGTGAGGGTCAAGGGTTAACCATGGAATCCTGACACGAGGGTCATGGCTTAACCATGGAATCATGGCGTGAAGGTCATGGGTAAATCATGAGATCATGGCAAGAGGGTCATAGGTTAACCATGTGATCATGGCAAGAGGGTCATAAGTTAACCATGGGATCATGGCAAGGGGGTCATGTGCATGGTTTAACCATGGAATCATGCCGTGAAGGTCATGGGTAAATCATGAGATCATGGCAAGAGGGTCATAGGTTAACCATAGGATCATGGCAAGGGGGTCATGTGTTAACCATGGGATCGTGCAAGGGGGTCATGGGTTAACCTTGGGATCATGGTGTGAGGGTCATGGGTTAACCATAGGATCATAGAGTGAGGGTCATGGATTTACCATGGGATCATGGCATTAGGGTGATGGGTTAACCATGGGATCATGGCAAGAGGGTAATGGGTTAACCATAGGATCATGGCAAGTGAGTCATGGGTTAACCATGAGATCATGGCAAGTGGGTCATCGGTTAACCATGGGATCATGGCGTGAGGGTTATGGGTTAACCATGGGATCATGGCAAGAGGGTCAATGTTTAACAATGGGATAATGGAGTGAGGGTCATGGGTTAACCAAGTGATCATGGCCAGTGGGACATGGGTTAACCATGGGATCATGGCAAGAGGGTAATGGGTTAACCTTGGGATCATTGCTTGAAGGTCATGGGTTAACCATAGGATCATAGAGTGAGGGTCATGTGTTTACTATAGGATCATGGCAAGAGGGTCATGGGTTAACCAAGGGATCATGGCAAGGGGGTCATGGGTTAACTAAGGGATCATTGCGTTAGGTTCATGGGTTAACCATGGGATCATGGCAAGAGGGTAATGGGTTAACCATGGGATCATGGAAAGGGGTTCATGTGTTAACGATGTGATCATGGCGTGAGAATCATCGGTTAACCATGGGATCGTGGCATGGGGGTCATGTGTTAACCATGGGATCGTGGCAAGTTGGTCATGGGTTAACCATGGGATCGTGGCAAGGGGGTCATGTGTTAACTATGCGATCGTGGCAAGTTGGTCATGGGTTAAGCATAGGATCCTAGAGTGACGGTCATGGGTTTACCATGAGATCATGGCAAGAGGGTGATGGGTTAACCAAGGGATCATGGCAAGAGGGTAATGGGTTAACCATAGGATCATGGCAAGTGGGTCATGGGTTAACCATTTGGACATGGCGTGAGGGTCATGGGTTAAGCATCGGATCGTGGCAAGGGGGTCATGGGTTAACCATGAGATCATGGCAAGTGGGTCATTGGTTAACTATGGGATCAAGGCGTGGGGGTCATTGGTTAACCATGGGATCATGGCACGAGGGTCATGGTTTAACCTTGGGATCATGGCGTGAGGTTCATGGGTTAACCATGGGATCATACAAGAGGGTAATGGGTTAACCTTGGGATCATGTCGTGAGGGTCATGGGTTCACCATAGGATCATAGAGTGAGGGTCATATGTTCACCATGGGATCATGGCAAGAGGGTAATGGGTTAACCATGGGATCATGGCAAGGGGGTAATGGGTTAACCATGGGATCATGGCAAGTGGGTCATGGGTTAACCAAGGGATCATGGTGTTGGCCGTGGCAACCATACCCAAGAGGGGGGTGAATTGGGTTTTAATTAAAAAATGAAAACTTTTCGATAACTCGAAACCCTTTTTAAAGTATAAACAGAATTTGCAGCGGATGAATATTATTTTCAAATTAAATCGTTGTCGCGTACAAGTAAAAACGTTTTTGCAAAAGACAAAACAAAAGTAAAAGAGATAGGAATAAGAAGATTGACACAGCGATATATCCTGGTTCGGCCACAGACTACCCACGTGGCCTACGTCCAGTCCCCAAGGCAATACGACCAAGGGATTTCAATCAACTCTAGTTTTTAAACAGGATCAACTAGAACCTTTACAATTCAGAGAACCCTTAACACAAATCTTAGGACATACTATCCCTTGTGTAAGAGCCTCAAACACTAGCTTTTAAACAGGCGCAGCTAGAACCTTTACAAAGTAGAGAATTCTTAACACAATCACAGGACGTACTATCCCTTGTGCAAGAACCTCAAGAAACCGTTCGTGAGATCACACTCACTTAAAAAAAACAAACTATAAAAGTTTTACAATGAGAAAGCACTCAAAAGTGCAGGTATGAAATACAAATTGAAGCTCAAATTGCAACACCTATATGGTGTATAAGTTTCTCAAAATAATATGATCACGTGTAAGTGCAAGAGTAAAAGAAAATAGTAATCAGAGTTTAAGCACAATAGAGAGTAGAAGAGAGTAGTAGATGGGGGCATTTTTCCAAGGCTGCCAGGCTACCTATTTATAGAGAATAAGTTAGGGTTCAGTGAAATTAGGTCAAGCCTCTTAAAATGCATTTCAGCCACAGCATAATCGATTATCTAAAGTCCATAATCGATTATTTAATGTGTTTCCATGAAGCGCGCGTCTGGACAGAAAGGTCATAATCGATTACCATAATCGATTATGTCTTCACTGCTTTTTCCCCAAAGAATATAATCGATTACCTTAATCGATTATGATGTTACTGACTCTTTCATAAAAGGCTATAATCGATTACATAATCGATTACAGGGTTTCGGTTGAAGCATATTGGAAGTCAGTAAGGTAATAATCGATTATCCAGATTCAATAATCGATTATTATATTTCAAATTTGAAATCAACGGCTTTAATATCATAATTACTCATTAACACTCATTAAAGCCATTTAACCACGACTCATAATCGATTATAGCATTTCCATAATCGATTATGGTGTGTATCAGGTGGTTTTTCAAAAACTTGACAATTAAGGAAAGATTGCCCAATTAAGCTCAGTTTTAATTGTCAGTTTTAATCACATGTTATTATTTATTTAATCATATGATTTATCTTTTAAAGCACATGTTAAATATGTGTGTGTGTGAGTGATCATATTAAATTGAAAACCCTACTTACCATTTACAGATTTTTCTAAAACAATCAATACAAGTAGTAAAATTCCCTTTTTACCCCTCTTGATTGCTTTGCCTAATCTTGACTGATCGTTTGGCCTTTTTCACGCTTTTTGCAGATAAGTCCTTTAGACTTAAAATTGCTTTTGTCATTCATCATTTTACTCCTCTTGATTGCTTTGCCTAATCTTGACTGATCGTTTGGCCTTTTTCACGCTTTTTGCAGATAAGTCCTTTAGACTTAAAATTGCTTTTGTCATTCATCAAAATATATGTACCTGTCAAGGCATACATCCACAAACTCCCCCTTTTTGATGATGACAAACATCTCAGGAGGGAATTTCTAAAATATAGAGTTAGAGCAATGAGTATATATATCTGAGTTTTAAAACGTTTGCTCAACTCCCCCTCACTTCATGCAATATTTTGAAATTCTCAAAATTCTCCCCCTTAAGCATGCACTCAAATATCTCTCCCCCTTTTGGCATTATCAAAAAGCGGGAAAAGCAAGTAAATATTACATGGCATACATCCACCAAGATTTAAACATTTTAAGCATGAGATAAATTTAGCCATGGCATGCATGTAAATAGTAAACCACACATCATAGTTATAGATAATTTAAAGAGTGTGCATACGGAAGCTAAAGTGCCAGAAATATACAGTCATCCCAAAAAAAAACAGTAGTGAAATGTTTAAACTAAATATAAAATAGTACTATATATAGTACTCATCACCACCATCTCCTCCATCATCATTACCACCATCATCATCAACATCATCGTCACCATCAGTGCCATCATCAGTGCTGCTGCTGCTGTCCAAGTCAACCTGAGGCTGTGGGGTTCCACGGAGTGGAGTGGCCTCAGATGCAGTGACTCTACGCTCCAAGGATTTTACTTCCAGTGAGAGCTCACGAATTGCCGTAGAGTTTGCTCGTATCTCAGTGGTGTTCACCCGAACCTCAGCTAAAATACTCTCAAGTAAGGCCATCATTTCTGGTGAGGTTGTAGCAGGAGGTGCCTGTGAAGATGATGCTTCACCTGTATTGGTTTGCTCAGTTGTGCGCCATTTCCATCCTTTGGGTTTGTATTCCCAATCACCACCTCGAGACATGATTCCCATCTGGTTAATTGTACCCTCTTTCATCATAGCGTGAAATTTCTTGTAATCCAGCTTAGTCTCTCCAGTGAGATTAACCCTAACATGCCTAATGATGCGGGTCACCAGATGACCATAGAGTAACTCAGCACTACCCCTATTGTCATACATATGCTGCATGACCAAGCCAGCCCAGTTTACTTTCTTTTTCTTTTCCAGCAACCACAGAATAACAACATCCATTCTCAACAGCTGTGAAAAATTATGGCGTCTAGGAAATAGAAGTCTAGCTACCACATAGTGCAACAACCTGCTTTGCACTTTCATTTGCCCACCAGTTATTTCCTTGTCATTAGCATCAGAAGGATCAGATAAGACATCCTTGATGGCTTGGATTCTAGCAAATTCATTTACCAAGGGTTCCGCAGCAGGACCCTCGGCAGTGGCATAAGTGCCTTCAGAAGGCAAGCCAACAACTCTTCCAAACGCCTCATCACTGAGACGAATGGGTTTCCCACAGACTTCAGACATTAATACGCCATCAACTAGCCTAAGATTGCAGTAAAATACCTTAACCAAGTCTGGGTAGACATCCTCTGATTGTGACAGAAACTCAGTGATTTCTGCATAGTCCAGATACTCCAAAAATTTGAAGTTGCTCTTCCGCATCCATTCAATGTCCAGAAAACGGGGTTTCTGAATCTCTTTTCCAATGTAGGTGCTCATGTAGGTTGCCAACTGATCCCCATTGGTGAACCATTTATCCACTTGTTCTTGTGTAAGTGGACCCGGATTGATCGCTGCTGTTCTTTGGCGTTTGGGAGGCATGATGATGATGGGAGTGTAGTAGGATGAAGAGTTTTGAAAAAAAATGAGTTTTGTAGCAGAAAACCAGAGAAAAAAGAAGATGGAGGCATGTGAACAGTGAAAGACAAGCAGAAAATGACGTTAGGGATCGGGTTTACCATATAAAGTCGCACAATAATCGATTATCTTACCATCATAATCGATTATTTTGATGACGTGGCAGCTCCTGATTGGCTGGGTCCTGCCCGTGTGGTTTTGGCGCCAACCCTTCTGCTTCACATAATCGATTAGGTAATCGATTATTTTCTGGGTTCTTCATCATAGAATCGATTATTGATGAACATTGAAGAACACTAATCGATTATGTAATCGATTAGTCTGCTACTGGATTTCTGATTTTGTTGTGCTAATCGATTGGGCTAATCGATTATAGTCTTCCTGTCCACGCTGTCCAAAGAGACAGTGGATGCATAATCGATTATGGTAATCGATTATGCTCTTTCTACCTGCACACTTAATAAACATATTAGCAAATAACAAGGTGTGTTATGTAGAAATGCATGACTGATTCAAAATCCATAATTCAGTTCTGATGAAAAAGAAGCGTTCTTTTGATAGGGGTTTTGTAAAAAAATATCTGCAAGTTGTTTGGTTGTTTCAACAAATTCAATCATGCAATCTCCCTTAAGCATGAATTTATAAGATTCATTTCTGAATTTAGCTTATCTCCCCCTTGACAAGTATATAATGTTGTATATTTATATTTCTATTAAACATGCAAATATTTCTCCCCCGTTCAAAAACAATTTTTCAAAATATCATTTTATTTATAGGAGAAAGCATATAGTCACATTTAATTTCAACAAGTATTAAACAATCCACAAAATTGAATATCATAAGAGATTAAGGATTGAGAAACTTATTGAATTAAATATAGGGTGCTTCTTATTTGCATCTAAATTTTGCTCTTGAAATATCTTCCCTTGAAATATCTTTTGTCCCCATATGCTTGTGATCCTGAATTTCTGATTTGTATGATCTTTGTCCCATTTTGTTCCTATGATCCAAGCACTCCTATAATTAAGCTATAAGAGATATTCTTTGGTATCCAATAACTATTGGATCCATGGGATTAGTCATTGCAAATTAATGTCAAATCAAATTTGAGTGATTATAAAATTAAATAAGATATCATATCAAGATGAAACATTTATTAGAAACTTGATTTTGGATTAAAAAATATATATTTTCAAAAATGCCAGAATTCGTAGCATAATCGATTACGATAATCGATTATGTGTCTACTGTTTTCTGCGAAATTTTAAGCTCATATGATAATCGATTATCTTAATCGATTGCAGTGTTTCTGACTTTCTTCCCTGTTTTATCGAGGAAGCATAATCGATTATATAATCGATTATCCCATTCGATTTTCAAATTTTATAACAAGGGAAAATTGTAACTTATTCAAGTTGTTTATGCCATACTTCAGATAATAATCAATCAACATATAAGCATGTTCTTGGCATTTAGCACACAGTTCCACAATCAAGCAAATATATTCAAGTTGGGATTATCACATGGAATATATCTTGATTTCATATAACAATCTTTATCGACATACCTCCATTTAACAAATTTTGCATTTAAGCATGTATAGGAAGTAGAAGGTAAAGTTACCTCGTTGCGTGAATTTTCAAGACTATTCCTTCTTACCCCCTTTCGCTTGATCTTGAGTCTACCTCTTACATTATCTCCTTGTTTGAGTTGTTCATCGAGATACATTTGCTTCTTTTGGTGGTAATTGCATTTTCTAACTTGTGAAGCATTCCTCTTGATGTCACCTCCATTTCCAAACTAGATTGTTTATCAATTTTTAGTTTTTCCTGCAAATTTGAAGAACTGGAGAAACTTTTTGGTACCCATTTCATATTGGGTCCTTGCGGGTTAGTGGACAAGCTATTTGCACCTTAGGCACCCAAAACAAATTTATTTCTCATACAAGAGTTTTTCTATAGATGCACATATGAGAAATGTGTCCTAACTTTCCACAGAAATTACATGTTACATCCTTTTTATTTGTCATATAACAGTTTTCATACTCAACAATAGAATGACTATGACTTTGGTGTATGTCATGTTTAACATTAGATGAATCATAGTTGGCACGAGTTGCATCTTCTATTTCATACGAGGGATGTACACATGTGAAACCTTTTGTTGTAGAAATTTCATGGAATAACTCTTCAACTTGATTATCAAGGATTTTGCAATTTTCAAAACATGAAGAGAATTCAACTTTCACAAGATTTTCTTTACTAAGAAAAGCTTATTCTTTCTTCAAAATTTCCAAATCTCTTTCAATCAATGAAATACTTTTCAAGGAATTTAAATTCTTATTTTCTAAACTCAACAATTCATCATACAAATTATTGTATGCATGTGACCATTCATCATTTGATGATTTGAGTTCAGAATCGTTTTACCTCCAAATTCCTTTTGAGTCACTTTGAGAATATTTTCTATTTTCTGCCACATATGACTCTTTGCTTTTGTGGTCCTTCTTCTTGGCATGTTCTTGAGGATTTCTTTCCTCCAATGAGTTTTGCCCTTTCCTGTAATTGCTTTCAATCTCAAAAGTGTTAGTGACAAGGTAATTAAAATCAAGCACATTCAAAATATCCTTGGCACGATCACAATTCTTAATTTTCTCATAAGCATCATCGCACAAACAATTCCTAAGAATTTGCATAGCTTTGAGATTCAAGCAAAAACAATTTTTGTCAAACTCAGTCTTATGCTCTTTGGGTTTGAGAATGAGTCCATTGACTCCAATATCCCATAAGTCAACATCAATTGACTGCATAAAAATTTCAATTCTCATTTTCCAATACATGTAATTCTCACCATCAAAGAATGGTGGTTTGTCAATTTCAAAAACCATACATTTTGGAAAACTTTTTAAAAGGGTGCCAACAGGATCTTAACTCGAAGCTGTTTAAGCTACTAACCAGAGCCGAAGCTTCTGATACCACTTGTTGGCCGTGGCAAACCATACCCAAGAGGGGGGAGTGAATTGGGTTTTAATTAAAAAATGAAAACTTTTCGATAACTCGAAACCCTTTTTAAAGTATAAACAGAATTTGCAGCGGATGAATATTATTTTCAAATTAAATCGTTGTTGCGTACAAGTAAAAACGTTTTTGCAAAAGACAAAACAAAAGTAAAAAGAGATAGGGATAAGAAGATTGACACAGCGATATATCCTGGTTCGGCCACAGACTACCCACGTGGCCTACGTCCAGTCCCCAAGGCAATACGACCAAGGGATTTCAATCAACTCTAGTTTTTAAACAGGATCAACTAGAACCTTTACAATTCAGAGAACCCTTAACACAAATCTTAGGACATACTATCCTTTGTGTAAGAGCCTCAAACACTAGCTTTTAAACAGGCGCAGCTAGAACCTTTACAAAGTAGAGAATTCTTAAGACAATCACAGGACGTACTATCCCTTGTGCAAGAACCTCAAGAAACCGTTCATGAGATCACACTCACTTAAAAAAAAACAAACTATAAAAGTTTTACAATGAGAAAGCACTCAAAAGTGCAGATATGAAATACAAATTGAAGCTCAAATTGCAACACCTATATGGTGTATAAGTTTCTCAAAATAATATGATCACGTGTAAGTGCAAGAGTAAAAGAAAATAGTAATCAGAGTTTAAGCACAATAGAGAGTAGAAGAGAGTAGTAGATGGGGCATTTTTCCAAGGCTGCCAGGCTACCTATTTATAGAGAATAGGTTAGGGTTCAGTGAAATTAGGTCAAGCCTCTTAAAATGCATTTCAGCCGCAGCATAATCGATTATCTAAAGTCCATAATCGATTATTTAATGTGTTTCCATGAAGCGCGCGTCTGGACAGAAAGGTCATAATCGATTACCATAATCGATTATGTCTTCACTGCTTTTTCCCCAAAGAATATAATCGATTACCTTAATCGATTATGATGTTACTGACTCTTTCATAAAAGGCTATAATCGATTACATAATCGATTACAGGGTTTCGGTTGAAGCATATTGGAAGTCAGTAAGGTAATAATCGATTATCCAGATTCAATAATCGATTATTATATTTCAATTTGAAATCAACGGCTTTAATATCATAATTACTCATTAACACTCATAAGCCATTTAACCACGACTCATAATCGATTATAGCATTTCCATAATCGATTATGGTGTGTATCAGGTGGTTTTTTCAAAAACTTGACAATTAAGGAAAGATTGCCCAATTAAGCTCAGTTTTAATTGTCAGTTTTAATCACATGTTATTATTTATTTAATCATATGATTATCTTTTAAAGCACATGTTAAATATGTGTGTGTGTGAGTGATCATATTAAATTGAAAACCCTACTTACCATTTACAGATTTTTTCTAAAACAATCAATACAAGTAGTAAAATTCCCTTTTTACCCCTCTGATTGCTTTGCCTAATCTTGACTGATCGTTTGGCCTTTTTCACGCTTTTTGCAGATAAATCCTTTAGACTTAAAATTGCTTTTGTCATTCATCATTTTACTCCTCTTGATTGCTTTGCCTAATCTTGACTGATCGTTTGGCCTTTTTCACGCTTTTTGCAGATAAGTCCTTTAGACTTAAAATTGCTTTTGTCATTCATCAAAATATATGTACCTGTCAAGGCATACATCCACACATGGTGTGAGGGTCAAGGGTGAACCATGAATCATGACACAAGGGGTCAATGTTTAACCCTGGAATCAAGGCGTGAAGGTCATGGGTAAATCATGAGATCGTGGCAAGAGGGTCATAGGTTAACCATGTGATCAGGGCAAGAGGGTCATAGGTTAACCATGGGATCATGGCAAGGGGGTCATGTGCATGGTTTAACCATGGAATCATGGCGTGAAGGTAATGGGTAAGTCCTGAGATCATGGGAAGAGAGTCATACGTTAACCATGTGATCATGGCAAGGGGGGTGATGGGTTAACCATGGGACCATGGCAAGCGGGTGATAGGTTAACCATGGGATCATGGCAAGAGGGTAATGGTTTAACCATGGGGAATTGGCGTGAGGGAACATGGGTTAAGCATGGGATCATGGCAAGTGGGGCATGGGTTAACCATGAGATCATGCTGTGAGGGTCTTGGGTTAACCATGGGATCATGGCAAGAGGGTCATTGTTTTAACAATGGGATAATGGAGTGAGGGTCTTGGGTTAACATTGGGAATATGGCGTGAGGGTCATGGGTTTAAGCATGGGATCATGGCAAGTGGGTTCTGGGTTAACCATGAGATCATGGCAAGTGGGCATGGGTTAACCATGGGAAACATGGCATGGGGGTCATGGGTTAACCATGGGATCATGGCAAGTGGGTCATAGGTTAACATGAGATCATGGCAAGTGGGTCATTGGTTAACCGTGGGAACATGGCGTGAGGGTCATGGGTTAACTATGGGATTGTAACATCCTAAAATTTTAATATAATTAATTTGATAAAAAAAAATTAGATATTAAAAAGTATAGTGCAAATAAAATATAATAAAGAAGTTAGTGTAAAGAATTTATAGTGTAAGAATTTATAATTTAGTTAATGAATTATAAAGGATGCAAAATAATAATAATAAATGAATAAATATAGTCACACAACACCTAGTGTACATGGCTGTACGTGAGGTAACTTGGTAAGGAAAAAGAATTTTGACTTTTGCCAAATCATGTCACCTTTAGGTTTAAAATAAAATAAATAAATAAATATATATTTATATAAACTAATGATTAAAGGGCCATCACATCAGATTCTTTTGAAACTCCCTTTTGGAATTGCGCCGCAGCACAGCTATCTGTGAGAGGTGTTCGCGTTCCTGTTCTTTGGCGGTACAAGCCACAGAAGCACACTGATCCAACGTCGCCCGTAGAGATAAGAAAATTTTTGGTAGAACGCAAGAATTTATCATAGATAATTTTTGGAGTATTTTGAAGGTCTTCGAGAGGTGAGTAACAATATTTTTTTATGAACCCTTTCCATGATATGTTTATGTGTTTTTAGTAGTTTTAAAACTGGTGATCGCATATTTCAATTGCTATTAGATGATGATATTTGTGGACTGAGAAAGAGTTTTCATTAATTGTGCCAGAGATGACAATAATTATTTTAAATCGGAATTTGTTTGTAAAACTCATCTGGATGGATGTACGTGAGTACGAGAACATATGTTTATTGATGTATGTTATGTCTTGATGTTCATGATTGTCATAGTGTAGTTATAAAATTACTTGATATCATGATGTGAGTTTATTTGACATGCATGTAAGGTTAAATATTTAATTTATGGTAAATGAGTTGTTACATGTCTGAGACATGAAATTTGTGCCATATGATATGTTGTACGATGTTTGCCGCAATACCGCCTATGACAGGGGTATCGAAGAGTAATACCACCTTAAAGGGGTATCGAAAGTAACATCGCCATGTGATTGGGATGTCGAAAATGAGCAATACCACCTAAAAAGGGGTATCGAAAGTAACACCGCCACCTGTTGGGGTGTCGAAAAGGGAGAAATACCGCCATGTGCACATGGGAGGTATTGAAATGGAAATGTCCCCGACAGGAGGGTGACATCGAAACACTCCTCGTGAGTAGGGGTGGGCAATGGGACGCCATTGTCGTGTGATGTGTGAGATTTATGGCATGCCAGCAAGAGTCAAATCTAATTATGAGGTCTTCGGGCCACTTGGATTAATCTAGAATTTATTTGATATATGGAAAGTGATGCAGATGAATTATTGTTATGTTGTATGCTTCGAGTTGATGAGAGTATTGTTGTTATTAAAAGTATTTTCTTTTGTATATATTATTTTGGAAAAATTAGCGGATACCATGGACAGTTTTTCCGGTTACCGCGCCGGCTGAGAACAATGCTATTTTCAAAAATATTTTATAAAACTATATTGTTGTTCACTGGGATTTTATATCTCATTATAAGTGCTGTTTTCAGAGACCGAGGACATCGCTATTGAGGACCCAGAGATCTGAAGAGTCATCTTTTGATTAGCTAGTTGGTTAGTAATGTAGTATGGTTGAGAGTATTATGCGAACGACGTTCTTTGGTATACGTATTATTTTTCTCAGTTTGTAATTAGACGCCCGGTTTTGAGACTTTTCTTTTTATTTGGTTTTATTTAGATGTATGGATTTAATTTTATATTTATTACTTTGATATATTATTACTATTTTATTTAATAAGAGACATTTTTCAGACTTCAATTATTTAAGAAAAAAAAAATTTATGATTAGCATATTTTAATTAAATGTTTTAAAGGATTTTTAAAGAATTTATTTGGGTTACTAATGTAACGAAGGCCGTTACAGGGATCATGGCAAGTGGGTCATGTGTTAACCATGGGATCATGGCGTGAGGGTCATGGGTTAACCAAAGAATCATGGCTTGAGGGTCATGGGTTAACTATGGGATCATTGCGTGAGGTTCATAGGTTAACCATGGGATCATGGCAAGAGGGTAATGGGTTAACCTTGGGATCATGGAATGGGGTTCATGAGTTAGCATTGTGATCATGGTGTGAGAGTCATGGGTTAACCATGGGATCATGGCAAGAGGGTAATGGGCAAACCATGTGTTAACCATGGGATCGTTGCAAGTAGGTCATGGATTAACCCTGGGAGCATGGCATGAGGGTCATGGGTTAACCATAGGATCATAGAGTGAGGGTCATGGGTTTACCTTGGGATCTTGGCAAAAGGGTGATGGGTTAACCATGGGATCATGGCATGAGGGTAATGGGTTAACAATAGGATCATGGCAAGTGGGTCGTGGGTTAACCGATTGGACATGGCATGAGGGTCATGGGTTAAGCATGGGATCATGTCAAGAGGGTCATGGGTTAACCATGAGATCATGGCAAGTGGGTCACGGGTTAACCATGGGATCTTGGCATGAGGGTCAGGGGTTAACCATGGGATCATGGCACGAGGGTCATGGTTTAACCATGGGATCATGGCGTGAGGTTCATGGGTTAACCATGGGATCATGGCAAGAGTGTAATGGGTTAACCTTGGGATCATGGCGTGAGGGTCATGTGTTAACCATAGGATCATAGAGTGAGGGTCATGTGTTAACCATAGGATCATAGAGTAAGGGTCATGTGTTGACCATGGGATCATGGCAAGAGGGTAATGGGTTAACCATGGGATCATGGCAGGAGGGTAACGGGTTAACCATGGGATCATGGCAAGTGGGTCGTGGGTTAACCAAGACATCATGGCGTGAAGGTCAAGGGTTAACCATGGAATCATGGCACGAGGGTCATGGTTTAACCTTGGAATCATGGCGTGAAGGTCATGGGTAAATCATGAGATTATGGCAAGAGGGTCACAGGTTAGCCATATGATCATGGCAAGAGGGTCATAGGTTAACCATGGGATCATGGCAAGAGGGTCATAGGTTAGCCATATGATCATGGCAAGAGGGTCATAGGTTAACCATGGGATCATGGCAAGAGGGTCATATGCATGGTTTAACCATGGAATCATGGCATGTAGGTAATGGGTAAATCATGAGATCTTGGGAAGAGGGTCATAGGTTAACCATGTAATCATGGCAAGGGGGTCATAGGTTAACCATGGGATCATGGCAAGGGGGTTATGTGTTAACCATGGGATCATGTGATGACAACCAAATGGGTAGTTGCCTTGTAATGATCTATTTGGTTGAATTTCTCAAACAAGTATGGCGCATGCAAAACAACAAGTTGAAATCAAAATTGAAACATAGTTGAAAATGAAGAAGTAAAGAAGAAAATGGAAGAGATTAGGGATGAAGGAGGCGCCACAAACAAGATTGTTTGATAAGCCTTGTGAGGTTCGCCACAAGAATCTTGGATTCTTGATAAGAACAGATTTGGTTCAGCCAAGAACCTAGGAGAACACAAGTCTCACTCAATGGATTCAATCCAAATGAACATCAAAGTTATCATTACAATTGGAATAGGTGTGTACAAGTAGTGTAGGCAGCCAACTCTTGGCATCCAAAATCCTAAACATAACCTCCACCTGAATAGCCTATTTATGACACTAATCAACTACTCTAACTCAGCCATCATTGGATATTTATGCTCCACCAATGATGAACCAAAACTCCCCCATTATTAGCTTAACTAAAGATACTAAAGACCAACTTAAAACCTATCTTTGATAGCCACTAAATGATTCAAGGCAGCCACCAAGCCCTAATGATCACGTCTAACATCTTATGATTATGGGTGGTTACACTTGCTTCTCACCTTAAAAGTGTAACCCCCATAATTATCATCAAAAGGAATTCCCAACTAAAAACATGTGTAGAAAAAGGAAAAGGTGGGCTGCATCAAATGATGGACCCACTTACGTATTTCCCACACTTATTGAATTAAAATGGAAAAAACAACTAATGGACCCCAACTAGACTTCATCAATTTCGTCCCATGCTTCATGGATCCTTTAGTTGGATCATGTAAGTTATTAACTTGGGCTCCACTCTATTTGTTCTTGATCTTGGGTTTGCTTCTATCAAAATAAGAGCCATTATTTGAATGGAAACTTGTTGGGCTTTCCTTGCTCTTGTTCTTGACTTAGGCCCATCAAGTCTTTGTCTTGCTTCTTGGACCATGCTCTTTATTGGGCTCTTTGCATCCTTGATGAAAAGTTGACTTGCCCCCCCTTGGCTTACATCATCCCCTCCTTCTTTGAATGAATTCGACCATGAATTGAAGTCTTTATCACCACAATTAGGTATTGGGGTTCCTTCTAAGGTGTTCCTTACAACCACTTGCAATAGTGGGCTTCCCTTGGAATGAATTTCTGCAAGACAATTACAACTCCACTAGACAAAGAAAGATCATTAGAAGCATTAGCACGTAAATAAAAATTGTTACAATAAAAAATGAATTGGGATTGTTTTGAAACCAAAGCCTCTTTCCCTTCACTTTTTCTTGTCAAACAACTTTCCTTTTTCTCACTAATTTTCTCAATATTTTTCTCTTGATCACCTTTTTCTTCATTCTTTTTTTCACTCTCTTTTTCAATCTTCTCCTCAACCTCTTTTTCAATCTTTTTTTTACTCTCTTTTTCAATCTCATTTTATTTTCTCTCTTGCTCTCTCTTTTCCCTCATTTTCAATTGATCCTCACAAACTTGCTTTGGAGATAAAGGACAAAGAATGACCTTTCGGTCTTGGTACAAAAATGAGAACTTGTTACAGAATCCATCATGAATGGCCTTCTTGTCAAACTGCCAAGGCCTTCTCAACAATATATGGCTTGCCTCCATAGGCACCACATCACAAAGGACACAATCGTCATACTTCCCAATTGAAAATGGAACCTCCACTTGTTTGTTCACAATTATTTCTCCATTCTCATTCAACCATTGAAGCCTATAGGGTCTTGGATGTGCCTTGATATCAAGATTTAACTTTGAAACCAACCTAGAACTCACAACATTGGCACAACTGCCACCATCAATTATAAGAGAACATACCTTCCCTTGAATGAGACATCTAGAATGGAAAATATTATCCCTTTGACTTACCTCATGATCTTTCACTTGATTCCCCAAAAGCCTCCTCACCATAAGTAAATCACCATCCGGCATAAACACTTCTTCTTCACTTTCCTCCTTACTTGAAGCCTCAGATTGTGATACCACTTCTCCATTTCTTGACACCATGGTTCTTTTTGTTGGGCATTGGGATGCAATGTGTCCATGGCCTAAACATTTGAAGCACTTTACATCACGGCTTCTAGGACTTGCTTCCGATGGCTTTTTCCCTTGAGATGTAGATGCAACCTCCTTAGAAGAGGAATTACCCTCCTTCTTGGAATCTTCCTTCCAACTCGAAGATGACAACTTAGGAGGAGAACGAAATTTGTACTTTCTCCTCTTGAGTTGTTGTTCCACTTTGATAGCTTGTTGGACCAAATCTTCTAGCTCCACATAATGTTGCAATTCCACTACATCTTGTATTTCTTGATTCAATCCACTTAAGAACCTCGCCATGGTAACCTCCCTATCTTCTCGAAAATTTGACCTAAGTAAGGCCAACTCCATCTCCTTGAAGTACTCATCAACACTTTTGGACCCTTGGGTGAGCCTTCGTAACTTGTTATGAATGTCCCTTTGATAATGATTTGGGACAAATCTCCTTCTCATGATAAGTTTCATTTCTTCCCAACTATCAATGGGCTCCGCTCCAATTCTTCTCCTCTCTTTTTGTAGTTGATCCCACCACACAAGAGCATACTCCTTGAATTCTAGGGCTGCCACCTTCACCTTCTTTCCTTCATTGTAAGAGTTACAATCAAAAACTTGTTCAATTTTCAACTCCCACTCCAAGTAAGCCTCTGGACCATTCTTCCCAATAAAGGAAGGGACTTTGATTTTAACTCCTTCAAGCTTATCACCACGCCTCCTTCCTCTTCTACCTCCTCCTCTATGCCTTCCTCTTTCACTATCATAGCCACTTGATTCATCATGATTTAGATTGGCAAGTTGCCTATCATAATTGGCTTTCATTTACTCCATTTGTCTTTGAAGTGCAAGGACTTGGTTGGACATCCTAGCATGAAGAGCGGCTGACCTTGGAGATAAAGGTGGACTATCTTCATGGTTGGCCATGATTGAGTAGAAGAGTATATGTATTTCCCTCACAACACTCTCTCACTTGTACTCACAATGTTTCTTCTTTTTAACTCTTTTGGCTTTTTCCACACAAATTGTATTTGTCTCTCTTGCCTTTTTCCTCTCAAATGTTCAACTTGAGTTCTTAGAGGAATCAAACACAAATACACAAAAATCCAAAAATCAAGTAACAAATTCACAAACTTATCAAAACAAGGAAACAATAAAGGAAAGGCTAGAAAAGAAAAGCTTGAAACAAAGAAACAAAGGAAGAAGGGAAATATTTTCAAAACACAACTTGCTCAAATAGAACTTTAACTTCTCTTTTGCTCAAATCCTTTTGACACGAATTTTTTTTTTTTGTTTTTTTTATATCACGGCCGTGATGGGTATCATGCCCTGGCCGTGATCCTCTCTGGATCCAAAATTTTTTTGCGTCACGGTCGTGATGGTTGTCACGGCCTGCCCGTGATCGCTTCTGGATTTCACAACGAAAATTTCACACTTGAAAGCCCTTTTGTTTTTGAGCAAAACACAATTTTTTTTGAAAATTTCCCTTCACAAACAGAAACAAGGTAGTATTTTTTTTTAATTTTGGTTTTGAAAGAAAAGAAAGAAAACTAGAAAGATGAAGAACACAAGATTATCAAATTCAACCAAAGCCTAAGCTTTGATACCACTTGATGACAACCAAATGGGTAGTTGCCTTGTAATGATCTATTTGGTTGAATTTCTCAAACAAGTATGGCGCATACAAAACAACAATTTGAAATCAGAATTGAAACATAGTTGAAAATGAAGAAGTAAAGAAGAAAATGGAAGAGATTAGGGATGAAGGAGGCGCCACAAACAAGATTGTTTGATAAGCCTTGTGAGGTTCGCCACAAGAATCTTGGATTCTTGATAAGAACAAATTTGGTTCAGCCAAGAACCTAGGAGAACACAAGTCTCACTCAATGGATTCAATCCAAATGAACATCAAAGTTATCATTACAATTGGAATAGGTGTGTACAAGTAGTGTAGGCAGCTAACTCTTGGCATCCAAAATCCTAAACATAACCTCCACTTGAATAGCCTATTTATGACACTAATCAACTACTCTAACTCAGCCATCATTGGATATTTATGCTCCACCAATGATGAACCAAAACTCCCCCATTATTAGCTTAACTAAAGATACTAAAGACCAACTTAAAACCTATCTTTGATAGCCAGCAAATGATTCAAGGCAGCCACCAAGCCCTAATGATCACGCCTAACATCTTATGATTGTGGGTGGTTACACTTGCTTCTCACATTAAAAGTGTAACCCCCATAATTATCATCAAAAGGAATTCCCAACTAAAAACATGTGTAGAAAAAGGAAAAGGTGGTGCATCAAATGATGGACCCACTTACAAATTTCCCACACTTATTGAATTAAAATGGAAAAATAACTAATGGACCCTAACTAGACTTCATCAATTTCATCCCATGCTTCATGGATCCTTTAGTTGGATCATGTAAGTTATTAACTTGGGCTCCACTCTATTTGTTCTTGATCTTGGGCTTGCTTCTATCAAAATAAGAGCCATTATTTGAATGGAAACTTGTTGGGCTTTCCTTGCTCTTGTTCTTGACTTAGGCCCATCAAGTCCTTGTCTTGCTTCTTGGACCATGCTCTTTATTGGGCTCTTTGCATCCTTGATGAAAAGTTGACTTGCCCCCCCTTGGCTAACATCATCATGGGACGGGGGTCATGGATTAACCTTGGGATCATGGTGTGAGGGTCATGGGTTAACCATAGGATCATAGAGTGAGGGTCATGGGTTTACCATGGGATCATGGCAAGAGGGTGATGGGTTAACCATGGGATCATGGTAAGAGGGTAATGGGTTAACCATAGGCTCTTGGCAAGTGGGTCATGGGTTAACCCTGGGGACATGGCGTGAGGGACATGGGTTAAGGATGCGATCATGGCAAATGGGTCATGGGTTAACCATGAGATCATGGCAATTGGGTCATGGGTTAACCAGGGGAACATGGGTGAGGGTCATGGGTTAAGCATGTGATCATGGCAAGTGGGTCATGGGTTAAGCACGAGATCATGGCAAGTGGGTCATGGGTTAACCATGGAATCATGGCGTGAGGGTCATTGGTTAACCACGGAATCATGGCACGAGGGTCATGGTTTAACCATGGAATCATGGTGTGAAGGTCATGGGTAAATCTTGAGATCATCGTAAGTGGGCCATGGGTTAACCATGGGAACATGGTGTGAGGGTCATGGGTTAACCATGAGATCATCGCAAGTGGGTCATGGGTTAACCATGGGATCATTACAAGTGGGTCATGGTTTAACAATGGGATCATTGTGTGATGGTCATCGGTTACCCATGAGATCATGACAAGTCGGTCATGGGTTAAGCATGAGATCATGGCAAGTGGATCATGGGTTAACCATGAGATCATGTCGTGAGGGTCATGGGTTAACCATGGGATCATGGCAATAGGGCCAATGTTTAACAATGGGATAATGGAGTGAGGGTCATGGGTTAACCATGTAATCACGGCAAGAGGGTCATGGGTTAACCATGTGATCATGCCAAGAGGGTCATGGGTTAACCATGGGATCATGGCAAGGGGATCAAGGGTTAACCATGGGATCATGGCAAGGGGGTCATGGGTTAACATTGGGATCATGGCGTGAGGGTCATGGGTTAACCATAGGATCATAGAGTGAGGTTCATGTGTTTACCATGGGATCATGGCAAGAGGGTAATGGGTTAACCATGGGATCATGGCAAGAGGGAAATGGGTTAACCATGGGATTATGGCAAGTGGGTCTTAGGTTAACCCTGGGAACATGGTGTGAGGGTCATGGGTTAAGCATGGGATCATGGCAAGTGGTTCATAGGTTAACCATAGGTTCATGGCATGAGGCTCATGGGTTAACCATGGAATCATGGCACGAGGGTCATGGTTTAACCATGGAATCATGGAGGGAAGGTCATTGGTAGATCATGAGATCATGGCAAGTGGGCCATGGGTTAACCATGGGAACATGGCATGACGGTCATGGGTTAACCATGGGATCATGACAAGTGGTTCATAGGTTAACCATGATATCATGGCAAGTGGGTCATTGGTTAACCATGGGAACATGGCGTGAGGGTCATGGGTTAACTATGGGATCATGGCAAGTTGCTCATGGGTTAACCATGGGATCATGGCATGAGGGTCAAGGGTTAACCATAGAATCATGGCTTGAGGGTCATGGGTTAACTATGGGATCATTGCGTGAGGTTCATGGGTTAACCATGGGATCATGGCAAGAGGGTAATGGGTTAACCATGGGTTCATGGAATGGGGTTCATAAGTTAGCATTGTGATCATGGTGTGAGAGTCATGGGTTAACCATGGGATCATGGCGAGAGGGTAATGGGCAAACTATGTGATAATGGCAACAGGGTCATCAGTTAACCATGGGATCGTGGCAAGGGGGTCATGTGTTAACCATGGGGTCGTGGCAAGTTGGTCATGGGTTAACAATGGGAACATGGCATGAGGGTCATGGGTTAACCATAGGATCATAGAGTGAGGGTCATGGGTTTACCATGAGATCATGGCAAAAGGGTGATGGGTTAACCATGGGATCATGGCAAGAGGGTAATGGGTTAAGAATAGGATCATGGCAAGTGGGTCATGGGTTAACCGTTTGGACATGGCGTGAGGGTCATGGGTTAAGCATGAGATCATGGCAAAGGGGTCATGTGTTAACCATGAGATCATGGCAAGTGGGTCATGGGTTAACCATGGGATCATGGCGTGAGGGTCATGGGTTAACCATGGGATCATGGCACGAGGGTCATGGGTTAACAATAGGATCATGGCGTGAGGGTCATGGGTTAACCATGGGATCATGGCACGAGGGTCATGGTTTAACCATGGGATCATGGCGTGAGGGTCATGGGTTAACCAAGGGATCATGGCAAGAGGATCATTGTTTAACAATGGGATAATGGAGTGAGGGTCATGTGTTAACCAATTGATCATGGCAAGAGGATCATGGGTTAACCATTGGATCATGGCAAGAGGGTAATGGGTGAACCTTGGGATCATTGAAGGAGGGTGATGGGTTAACCCTAGGATCATAGAGTGAAGGTGATGTGTTTACCATGGGATCATAGCAAGAGGGTAATGGGATAACCATGGGATCATGGAAAGTGGGCCATGTGTAAACGATGGGAACATGGCGTGCGGGTCATGGGTTAAGCATGTGATCATGGTAAGTGGGTCATGGGTTAAGCACGAGATCATGGCAAGTGGGTCATGGGTTAACCATGAGATCACGACGTGAGGGTCAATTGTTAACCACGGAATCATGGCACGAGGGTCATGGTTTAACCATGGAATCATTGGGTGAAGGTCATTGGTAAATCATGAGATCATGGCAAGTGGGCCATGGGATAACCATGGGAACATGGCCTGAGGGTCATGGGTTAACCATGAGATCATGGCAAGTGGGTCATGGGTTAACCATGGGATCATTACAAGTGGGTCATGGTTTAACCATGGGATCATGGCAAGTGGATCATGGGTTAACCATGAGATCATGTCGTGAAGGTCATGGGTTAAGCATGAGATCATGGCAAGGGGATCAAGGGTTAACCATGGGATCGTGGCAAGGGGGTCACGGGTTAACCTTGGGATCATGGCGTGAGGGTCATGGGTTAACCATAGGATCATAGAGTGAGGGTCATGTGTTTACCATGGGATCATGACAAGAGGGTAATGGGTTAACCATGGGATCATGGCGAGAGTCATGGGTTAACCATGGGATTATGGCACGTGGCTCTTGGGTTAACCTTGGGAACATGGCGTGAGTGTCATGGGTTAAGCATGGGATCATGGCAAGTGGGTCATGGGTTAACCATGGTATCATGGCGTGAGGGTCATGGGTTAACCATGGAATCATGGCACGAGGGCCATGGTTTCACCATGGAATCATGGAGGCAAGGTCATGGGTAAATCATGAGATCATGGCAAGTGGGCCATGGGTTAACCATGGGAACATGGCGTGAGGCTCATGGATTAAACATGGGATCATGGCGTGAGGGTCATGGGTTTACCATGGGATCATGGCAAGAGGCTGATGGGTTAACCATAGGATCATGGCAAGTGGGTCATGGGTTAACCATGGGATCATGGCGTGATGGTCATGGGTTAACCATAGAATCATTGCTTGAGGGTCATGGGTTAACTATGGGATCATTGCGTGAGGTTCATGGGTTAACCATGGGATCATGGAATGGGGTTCATGAGTTAGCATTTTGATCATTGTGTGAGAGTCATGAGTTAACCATGGGATCATGGCAAGAGGGTAATGGGTAAACCATGTGATCAGGGCAAGAGGGTCATCGGTTAACCATGGGATCGTCGCAAGGCGGTCATGTGTTAACCATGGGATCGTTGCAAGGGGGTCATGGGTTAACCATGGGAACATGGCATGAGGGTCATGGGTTAACCATAGGATCATAGAGTGAGGGTCATGGGTTTACCATGGGATCATGGCAAAAGGGTGATGGGTTAACCATGGGATCATGGCAAGAGGGTAATGGGTTAAGAATAGGATCATGGCAAGTGGGTCATGGGTTAACCGTTTGGACATGGCGTGAGGGTCATGGGTTAAGCATGAGATCATGGCAAGTGGGTCATGGGTTAACCATGAGATCATGGCAAGTGGGTCATGGGTTAACCATGGGATCATGGCGTGAGGGTCATGGGTTAACCATGGGATCATGGCACGAGGGTCATGGTTTAACCATGGGATCATGGCGTGAGGGTCATGGTTTAACCAAGGGATCATGGCAAGAGGATCATTGTTTAACAATGGGATAATGGAGTGACGGTCATGTGTTAACCAATTGATCATGGCAAGAGGGTCATGGGTTAACCATTGGATCATGGCAAGAGGGTAATGGGTGAACCTTGGGATCATTGGATGAGGGTGATGGGTTAACCCTAGGATCATAGAGTGAAGGTGATGTGTTTACCATGGGATCATAGCAAGAGGGTAATGGGATAACCATGGGATCATGGAAAGTGGGCCATGTGTAAACGATGGGAACATGGCGTGCGGGTCATGGGTTAAGCATGTGATCATGGTTAGTGGGTCATGGGTTAAGCACGAGATCATGGCAAGTGGGTCATGGGTTAACCATGAGATCACGGCGTGAGGGTCAATTGTTAACCACGGAATCATGGCACGAGGGTCATGGTTTCACCATGGAATCATGGGGTGAAGGTCATGGGTAAATCATGAGATCATGGCAAGTGGGCCATGGGTTAACCATGGGAACATGGCGTGAGTGTCATGGGTTAAGCATGGGATCATGGCAAGTGGGTCATGGGTTAACCATGGGATCATGGCGTGAGGGTCATGGGTTAACCATGGAATCATGGCACGAGGGTCATGGTTTCACCATGGAATCATGGAGGCAAGGTCATGGGTAAATCATGAGATCATGGCAAGTGGGCCATGGGTTAACCATGGGAACATGGCGTGAGGCTCATGGATTAAACATGGGATCATGGCGTGAGGGTCATGGGTTTACCATGGGATCATGGCAAGAGGCTGATGGGTTAACCATAGGATCATGGCAAGTGGGTCATGGGTTAACCATGGGATCATGGCGTGATGGTCATGGGTTAACCATAGAATCATTGCTTGAGGGTCATGGGTTAACTATGGGATCATTGCGTGAGGTTCATGGGTTAACCATGGGATCATGGAATGGGGTTCATGAGTTAGCATTTTGATCATTGTGTGAGAGTCATGAGTTAACCATGGGATCATGGCAAGAGGGTAATGGGTAAACCATGTGATCAGGGCAAGAGGGTCATCGGTTAACCATGGGATCGTCGCAAGGCGGTCATGTGTTAACCATGGGATCGTTGCAAGGGGGTCATGGGTTAACCATGGGAACATGGCATGAGGGTCATGGGTTAACCATAGGATCATAGAGTGAGGGTCATGGGTTTACCATGGGATCATGGCAAAAGGGTGATGGGTTAACCATGGGATCATGGCAAGAGGGTAATGGGTTAAGAATAGGATCATGGCAAGTGGGTCATGGGTTAACCGTTTGGACATGGCGTGAGGGTCATGGGTTAAGCATGAGATCATGGCAAAGGGGTCATGTGTTAACCATGAGATCATGGCAAGGGGGTCATGGGTTAACCATGGGATCATGGCGTGAGGGTCATGGGTTAACCATGGGATCATGGCACGAGGGTCATGGTTTAACCATGGGATCATGGCGTGAGGGTCATGGTTTAACCAAGGGATCATGGCAAGAGGATCATTGTTTAACAATGGGATAATGGAGTGACGGTCATGTGTTAACCAATTGATCATGGCAAGAGGGTCACGGGTTAACCATTGGATCATGGCAAGAGGGTAATGGGTGAACCTTGGGATCATTGGATGAGGGTGATGGGTTAACCCTAGGATCATAGAGTGAAGGTGATGTGTTTACCATGGGATCATAGCAAGAGGGTAATGGATAACCATGGGATCATGGAAAGTGGGCCATGTGTAAACGATGGGAACATGGCGTGCGGGTCATGGGTTAAGCATGTGATCATGGTTAGTGGGTCATGGGTTAAGCACGAGATCATGGCAAGTGGGTCATGGGTTAACCATGAGATCACGGCGTGAGGGTCAATTGTTAACCACGGAATCATGGCACGAGGGTCATGGTTTCACCATGGAATCATGGGGTGAAGGTCATGGGTAAATCATGAGATCATGGCAAGTGGGCCATGGGTTAACCATGGGAACATGGCGTGAGGGTCATGGGTTAACCATGAGATCATGGCAAGTGGGGTCATGGGTTAACCATGGGATCATTACAAGTGGGTCATGGTTTAACCATGGGATCATGGCATGTGGATCGTGGGTTAACCATGAGATCATGTCGAGAGGGTCATGGGTTAACCATGGGATCATGGCAAGGGGATCAAGGGTTAACCATGGGATCGTGGCAAGGGGGTCACGGGTTAACCTTGGGATCATGGCGTGAGGGTCATGGGTTAACCATAGGATCATAGAGTGAGGGTCATGTGTTTACCATGGGATCATGGCAAGAGGGTAATGGGTTAACCATGGGATCATGGCAAGAGGGTAATGGGTTAACCATGGGATTATGGCAAGTGGGTCTTGGGTTAACCTTGGGAGCATGGCGTGAGTGTCATGGGTTAAGCATGGGATCATGGCAAGTTGGTCATGGGTTAACCATGGGATCATGGCGTGAGGGTCATGGGTTAACCATGGAATCATGGCACGAGGGTCATGGTTTCACCATGGAATCATGGAGGCAAGGTCATGGGTAAATCATGAGATCATGGCAAGTGGGCCATGGGTTAACCATGGGAACATGGCGTGAGGCTCATGGATTAACCATGGGATCATGGCGTGAGGGTCATGGGTTTACCATGGGATCATGGCAAGAGGCTGATGGGTTAACCATAGGATCATGGCAAGTGGGTCATGGTTTAACCATGGGATCATGGCGTGATGGTCATGGGTTAACCATAGAATCATTGCTTGAGGGTCATGGGTTAACTATGGGATCATTGCGTGAGGTTCATGGGTTAACCATGGGATCATGGCAAGAGAGTAATGGGTTAACCATGGGATCATGGAATGGGGTTCATGAGTTAGCATTTTGATCATGGTGTGAGAGTCATGGGTTAACCATGGGATCATGGCAAGAGGGTAATGGGCAAACCATGTGATCAGGGCAAGAGGGTCATCGGTTAACCATGGGATCGTGGCAAGGGGGTCATGTGTTAACCAAGGGATCGTCGCAAGGGGGTCATGGGTTAACCATGGGAACATGGCATGAGGGTCATGGGTTAACCATAGGATCATAGAGTGAGGGTCATGGGTTTACCATGTGATCTTGGCAAAAAGGTGATGGGTTAACCAATGGGATCATGGCAAGAGGGTAATGGGTTAACAATAGGATCATTGCAAGTGGGTCATGGGTTAACTGTTTGGACATGGCGTGAGGGTCATGGGTTAAGCATGGGATCATGGCAAAGGGGTAATCGGTTAACCATGAGATCATGGCAAGTGGGTCATGGGTTAACCATGGGATCATGGCACGAGGGCCATAGTTTAACCATGGGATCATGGCGTGAGGTTCTTGGGTTAACCATGGGATCATGGCAAGAGGGTAATGGGTTAACCTTGGGATCATGGGATGAGGGTCATGGGTTAACCATAGGATCATAGAGTGAGGGACATGTGTTCACCATGGGATCATGGCAAGAGGGTAATGGGTTAACCATGGGATCGTGGCAAGAGGGCGATGGGTTAACCATGGGATCATGGCAAGAGGGTCATGGGTTAACCATGGGATCATGGCAAGAGGGTCATGAGTTAAGCATGGGATCATGGCAAATGGGTCATGGGCTAAACATGAGATCATAGCAAGTGGGTCATGGGTTAACCAAGGGATCATGGCATGAAGGTCAAGGGTTAACCATGGAATCATGGCACGAGGGTCATGGTTTAACCATGGAATCATGGCGTGAAGGTCATGGGTAAATCATGAGATCATGGCAAGAGGGTCATAGGTTAACCATGTGATCATGGCAAAAGGGTCATAGGTTAACCATGTGATCATGGCAAAGGGGTCATGTGGATGGTTTAACCATGGAATTATGGCGTGAAGGTCATGGGTAAATCATGAGATCATGGCAAGAGGGTCATAGGTTAATCATGTGATCATGGCAAGGGGGTCATGTGTTAACCATGGGATTGTGGCAAGGGAGTCATGGGTTAACCTTGGGATCATAGTGTGAGGGTCATGGGTTAACCATAGGATCATAGAGTGATGGTCATGGGTTGACCATGGGATCAATGCAAGAGGGTAATGGGTTAACCAATGGATCAATGCAAGAGGGTCATGGGTTAACCATGGGAACATGGCGTGAGGGTCATGGGTTAAGCCTAGGATCATGGCAAGTGGGTCATGGTGTTGCCTTAAAAACAAATGTCTTTAAGCTTGTGCAAGTGTACACAAATGCCTTAAGTAATATTGAAACTAAGTTCAGATATCGTTCCCACAGGGATTATAATGGTGCAGCAAAACAGATTTGATAATGTTAACAAAAAATTGTTGTGTGTGTGGAAGTACAAATAAACACACTTGGAAATAAACAATGAAAATAAACTGCAAACAATGAAGAGATTTTGTTGTTAAATATAGAGAAAATAGCTCTAGGTATGCTGCAGCATAAATCCTGCTTAGCTTATATTATGCTCTGAATATGCTCTAGCATCTAACTCCAGGAAGTAATAGTATGTTTTTCAACACTTATGGGTTAGGTTCATTAACTGTTTTCTATTCCTAGATTCAGATTAATTACACCACCCTCTTAATAAGCATGTTCCAGCTAGTTTAGAAGCTAGGATAACTTTTCCTAGCCCATCCAACATAATTTAATTTTCCAATTAATGATTTATCCTATATCTTTTACCGATTTCCACTAACTTAATTCTTCCAAATCAAGCAAGTTAAATATCTAATTAAGTTGATCACTCTTAATCAAATAACAGTATGAACATGACAAAAGAAGATGAAGAACATATTCATTTGCATAACTCAGCTAAGCATGCATTACATTTGCATACCTAAAGCTTAGAAATGTTTAGCTCATAGTGAGCTTACAAAGAACACGCTGGCAAAATAAAAAGATAGTCATTACAATGGTAGGAACAAATTAACACAGCAGCAGCAGCTGGAGGAAGAAGAAGACAGCGCAGCCTCCAAGAATAGACAAGGTATTTTGTAATAAAAGCCAGAATATCCTCACTAGGGTTTCCCTAAATGCTTATATAGCACCCTATTCTCTTTCATCCCTTTTTGGGCCAACAACAAAAGTAATATTAGAATAAACCCTGGCCCAATTCCAGAAAAGTGGGGCGTCAGATCCATAGGCGCATGTGAATCCGCAAATGGTAGTGCCAGCGCCTACAAGGAGAGAGAAAGAGTGTCATTGTCAGCTTTGTCCTTTTGTGCAGAGCCACTGGAAAGTAGCCCTTGCTGCAACAATCAATAGCTTATTCACCTATGCTCCAGCTCTGCTCCAACAAGTTTACTGCATATGTAGACACAGAAAATTGAGACAATGATGAAGCATTCAAAAGCAACTAACTGATATTAACAATGCTTCACACAAATATTCACAAAACAACATTTTCTACCAAAGTCAAGACTCAACACCTCAAAGATAGCAACAATTAAGAGATATAAGGGCTAAATAACTCTTCATTAAAAGAGCTATCACACCCCCAAACTTAAACCATTGCTTGTCCTCAAGTAATGCAATGTAATTACATGAAAAACCAAAAGAACTCAATTTGCAAAATGGCATGCATGGCTCACCCAGATTTTTGCATTCTTTTAACAGATCAGAGTTCCGCTCATACCTTCCTAACAAAATGCACTTCCTATCCTGCTCAAACTAATAACTGCTACAAAACTGGTTTCAGACAGATTAACACGTGTTGCAGCACTCTCTCTTAGAACAGTTGATTCTGCTTCTCACCCTCTCATCAGACTTTCATTCTCACCACAAACATGCATCTCTGATCTAAACTTGATAAGATTTTATCCCAATCAAAAACATCACAGAATTACACACAGCAAGAGGTCTTTTATGGTTGTAACAGGGCTTAGGACAAGTGGGATTAAAAAATTTGGGTAAGTAGCTAATCTCAAGGTAGAGCAAAAGGATGCTTTTCAATTCAGCTTACAATCCCCATTGTTCCTACAATCCACACATTTGTTTCTTCCTTTCCCCACTAAGATCCCAGATTCTTGTTTTGTTCGAACAAAGACTAGATTGTTGTTAACTTTCAGATTTTTCTTTGTTCTTTGTTCTTTGAGAGTTCCTTTCTTCTTTTCTGCTTTCCCCCCTTTTATTTGTAAAACCTTGCAGCTGCATAAGTGTTGCAGCATAGCACCCCCAAACTTAAATTGGTGCTTGTCCTCAAGCCACCCCCAAACTTATCTCAGAACATAGCTACAAAAAGCATCCTTAAGCTCCACCTATTCAGGAATTCTTTGTTTTTCCAGTTAAGGGCTTGTAATGTGCTAGTTTTCTCAATAAAGGGCTAAGGCTCAAAGGGGTAACACTAAGGACATATAGATTGAGAGGGTTGGCTATTTAGGCACTAGCTAAAAATAAAAAACAGAATAAGAAAATGCCTCAAGCATAAAGTGTGTGCAATCATGTGTGGTCAATCAAACAGAAACAAAGCAAGCCTTACAGACAATGCATGAGTGTTGTTTATATGCACAGTGTAATTTTGTCAGTCAGGCTCACATTTATATGTTCATGCTGCAGCACACGTATCCTCTGTCCTATGGAATCAAAAGGGTGGCTCATGCATGGCCATTAATCAAGCAGGAATTTAATAACAATCATGGCCCTAATGACCCTACTAACAAACAAACACACAGGTCCTAGGGACCACTACTTGCAGATAAGTAAAAAGAAAACATAATGATGGGAATGGGGTGCAAGGTTTTAGTGTGTATCCTGTTATGGGATGCTGCAGCCACTGTGGCTCTTTTTCAAACCTGAGGAGCTCGGACACGCAAACTCTTCCTGGTGCCTCCACTTTTAGTGGAAGGCACCTTGCCTTGTGTTTCTCCTGTGACTTGGACATCTTCCTCTTCTTCATTCTCTTCTTCTTGATCTACTCCTTCCCTCTTCCTCTATTTCCTCTTTAGCTTGCTCTTCTTCAGCCTGTTCTTCTTCTTCTGCCTCTTCTTCAGCTTGTTGCTCCTCTTCTTCCTCCTCTCGTGCTGCTGCAACCTTTTCCTTCTTAATCACAACTGCAGCTCTTGGCACAGCAATCTTTACTCCTTTAGAGAGAGGGATTATGTCCTCCTCCTCTTCATCTGCTGCTGCAGTTTAGCTGGTGTAGCACCCTTCAAGATATGTTGGTACTCATTCTCCACCTCTTCCAGCCCTAGGTGCTGATTGATGGTCTTGGCTGAAAATGACACTTTCCTTCCTCGGATCACCACAAAGGTTTGGGCTTCGGAAGCAATATTCGCATAAAACGCCCTCACCATCTGGGTGCAGAAACCATCTGGATGATCAGCAAAAGTTCTCCACTTGTGTGCCTCTATTATTTCCACCAGCTCTAGCAATAATCCCCAGTTCACCCCTTTTCCATACTTGAACCCCTTTTCTTGGTGGCTGTTACAGTTGAGTGTCTCTTTCTCATACTTCTCTTGTGCTTCCTCACTGGTCCAGGTGGTTAAGTTTTCTTTTTGGGCTGTAGAGGCGGGGTTAGCATTCTTGATAGCTCTGTGTTTCACTCGGCTCCCTTTTTTAGCAGTCATGGTCAGTAATTGGTTAGGTTCGAGAAGGGACAGGTAAGAAATTCAGAGGTTAGGGTTTTTGAGGTTGAGGGAGAAGAGAGAAAGGTTTACGAGTTTGTAGTGGGAGAGGAAGAAGGATGAGTGGGCTATTTAATGTGTCAGGAGAGAGGTATGGATTGGTTACTTACAATGGTAGACGTGGGGGAGAGGGATATTAAGAGGAGAGAGGAAAGGAATTCTTGCGGTTAGGGATTGATCATGAGAGAACGTGATCTTGTCTCTCCACATCCCACTTTTGTCACCTTTTCAAAATGATTTAAAAAGAAAACTGTCCAACTACACTCTATCCCACAACGGACAAATTTTAGCTGTCCCCACCTTGCACTTTTGTCAGCAGTTAATCCTTGTCCCCTTTCAGCATTTTGGGAGCATGATGTAGCATTGCTCCAGAGCAACCCATTGTCTTACTGTGCTGCAGCATGGACTCACTTCTTCCTTTTTTTTCTGCTTCTTTATTCAACAAACTAAATATTTTTTATTTATGGGCTGCCTCCCATGAGCGCTTGGTTTATCAGGTCCTCAGCCAGACCCTATTGCACTTCATTCCATGTCATCAAGAGTGGTGGTGACCTTCATTCTGTCCAAAGGCTCACCAAAATATTGCTTGATTCTCTGGCCATTAACCTTGAACTCCCTGCCACTGGCAGCATCTATCAAATCTACAGCTCCATGTGGATAAACTTTCACAATTTTAAATGGGCCAGACCACCTTGACTTTAGCTTCCCTAGAAAAAGCTTCAGCTTGGAATTGAACAACAACACTTGTTCTCCTTCATGAAAGGATCTGTGATGGATTCTCTTATCATGCCAAGCTTTAGTTTTTGCCTTGTATGCTTCAGCATTTTCATAGGAAAACAATATATGCTCTTCCAGTTCATTAAGCTGCAATTTACGTGCTGCTCTAGCAGACTAAGATCAAAATTCAGTTTCTTGATTGCCCACAAAAGCCTTGTGCTGCAATTCCAGGGTTAAATGGCAAGCTTTGCCATACACCAATCTGTATGGGGACATCCCCAAAGGAATTTTGAATGCAGTTCTGTAAGCCCACAAGGCCTCATCCAGATGCAAAAACCAATCATTCCTACTTGGGTTGACCATCTTTTCCAGAATTCTCTTGATTTCCCAGTTGGATAACTCAGCTTGGCCATTAGTTTGTGGATGGTAGGCTGTGGATAGTTTATGCTTGACCCCAAATTTTGGAAGTAATTTTGAGAAAACTTGGTTGCAAAAGTGGGTACCTTCATCACTAATGATAGCTCTAGGGGTTCCAAATCTAGAAAATATATTTTTTTGTAAGAATTTTGTCACCACCCTAGCATCATTTTTTATTGTTGCCATAGCCTCCACCTATTTAGACACATAATCAACAGCTACCAGAATATAAAGGTTGCCAAAGGAAGGGGGAAATGGTCCCATAAAGTCAATACCCCATACATCAAAAAGTTCAATTTCTAAAATAGTGTTAAGGGGCATTTCATTTTTGTTAGACACATTTCCCACCCTTCGGCATCTGTCACAGTGTTTAACAAATTCATGTGCTTCTTTAAATAGAGTAGGCTAGAATAAACCTGATTGGAGCACCTTGGCAGTAGTTCTTATGCCACCAAAATGTCCACCATATGCTGCAGCATGGCACTGGGTCAGTATATCCCGAAACTCTTCTTCTGCAGCACATCTTCTGTTCAAATTGTCTCGGCACAGCTTGTAGAGGTATGGTTCATCTCAAAAAAAATTGTTTTGCTTAATGGAAGAATCTCCTTTTTTGTTGAGAGTTCAAGTCTGGGGGAACCACACTACTAGCTAAAAAGTTGACCAAATCAGCATACCATGGTGTTGCAGCATCCTGTATTGCTAGCAGTTGTTCATCGGGGAAAGATTCATCAATGGCTATTCCCTTAGATGCTGCAGCATCCTCTAGTAGCCTTGAAAGGTGATCAGCTACTTGATTCTCCACTCCTTTCTTGTCTCTAATCTCTAAATCAAATTCTTGCAGCAGAAGCACCCACCTTATGAGCCTTGGTTTAGCATCCTTCTTGTCAATTAGATATTTGATGGTGAGTGGTCAGTGTATACTACCACTTTTGTACCAACAAGATATGATCTAAACTTCTCAAAAGCAAATACCACAACTAGCAGCTCCTTTTCAGTGGTGGTATAACTAATTTGAGCATCAATCAAGGACTTGCTTGCATAATAGACAGTGTGCAATTCCTTCTGTTACCATGAAGTGACACTTCTCCCAATTCAGTGCAAGATTGGTTTCCTCACATCTGTCAAGTATCTACTCCAAGTTCAACAAACAACTGTGGAAGGTTTCTCCAAAGACTGAAAAATAATCCATAAACACTTCCGTGGATTTCTTAATCATATCTGAAAATACAACCATCATACACCTTTGGAAGGTTGCTGGAGCATTACACAGGCTAAAAGGCATTCTTCTGAAAGCCAATGTGCTATAAGGACAAGTGAAAGTTGTTTTCTCCTGATCTTCTGGTGCTATAGCAATCTAATTATACCCTGAGTAGTCATCCAGAAAACAGTAGTATTCCTTACCAGCCAATCTGTCCAATATCTGATCAATGAATGGCAAGGGAAAGTGATCTTTTCTTGTAGCTTTGTTCTATTTCCTATAGTCCATGCAAATTCTCCAACCAGTTACAGTTCTTGTGGGGATTATCTCATTCCTTTCATTGGTGATGACAGTCACCCCCCCCCCCCTTTTTAGGCACACACTGGATTGGACTTACCCAAACACTATCTGAAATAGGATAAATAATCCCTGCATCCAGTCACTTAATGATCTCCTTTTTAACCACCTCCTTCATGATTGGATTCAACCTCCTTTAACTTTCAATGCTATTCTTTGAGCCTTTCTCCAAGAGAATTTTGTGCATGCATATTGATGGACTAATGCCCGTAATATCTGTTATTTGCCAACCTATTGCTTTTTTATGTCTTTTTAGAGTAGATAACAATTGTTCTTCTTGAAAACAGTTTAGTGAAGCAGATATTATCATAGGCAGAGTATCATTATCACCAAGGTAAGCATATTTCAAATGACTTGGTAATTTTTTTTGTTCCAGAGAAGGAGGCTTTACAATGGAAGGAATGTTATCTTTAAAAGTATCATTAGTTACCTTCAATGATTCATATTTTCTGGTCCACAATAGTTGAATAGCCTTACAGTCTGAGGATTCTCCAACTTCTTCATGAAAGGAGTTTTCAGCTTCCTTTGATGCTGCAGCATTACTATCATTAGACTGATCCTTCAAGAAGTATTGTTGCACCAACTCGTCAAATGATTCTATGAAGGAGCATTCCTCCATTCCTTCATCTAGATACTTGAGGGCATTAAAAACATTGAATGTGATTTTCTGATCATTAACCCTCATTGTGAGTTCTCCTTTTTGCACATCAATCAAAGTCTTCCCTGTTGCTAGGAATGGCCTCCCAAGAATAATAGGGACCTCCCTGTCTGCCTCAAAATCCAAGATGATGAAATCCACAGGAAACACAAATTTATCAACTTTAATAAATACATCTTCTATCTTCCCCTCAGGATAAGCAATAGATCTGTCAGCTAACTGAAGTGTAACAGAAGTAGGCCTAGCCTCTCCAATTCCCAGTTTTCTGAAAATTTTCATGGGCATAAGGTTGATGCTTACTCCCAAGTCACATAAAGCTCTGCCACAGTAAGTATCTCCAATTGAGCAGGGTATGGTGAAGCTTCCAGGATCCTTCATCTTTTGTGGAATCTTGTTCTATAGCATCATACTGCATTCTTCAGTCATGGCCACTATTTCAGATTCTCCCAGTCTCCTCTTCTTGGTTAGCACATCCTTCATGAACTTTGTATAATTAGGCATTTGTTGCAAAGCTTCCACCAAAGGTATGTTGATATGAAGCTGCTTTAGCACGTCCAGAAACTTGTTGAACTGCTTGTCTTGATGGACTTTTCTTAATCTCTGAGGGAATGGTGGAGGTGGCCTTTCTGGAACTAACTTAGGGGTATCATGTGATGCTGCAGCCTTGGGTATTTCATCAGTAACTGTAGGTTGTTCTGTTGCAGCATTTTCCCTTAGTTCTCTCTTCTCAGGTTCTACCTTCTGCACCTCTAGTCTCTTCTTTGGTTCAACAATCTCTACATCCTTGCCACTCCTCAGGTGTATAACTTTACATTGTTCATTTCCTCCTCCAGAGTTTAAGGCATTTGGATCTTCAGTTGCTGCAGGTAGTGTGCCCATCTGCCTTGAGTTTAGAGCATTGGCAAGCTGTCCCACCTGAGTTTCCAAGTTTCTCATTCCAGCCTTGGTCTCTGTCATGAATGCTTTCAGAACAGACTCTAGAGATGGTTCAGAAGCTTTCTGTTGGAATGGTTGCTGTTGCTGAGGTGTCTGTTGACTAGGTTGTTGCTGCTTGTTGTAACCAGGGGGTGGATTCAGAGTATTACTGTAATTTGAATATGACAGATTTGGATGCCGCTGTTTCCACCCTGAATTATATGCATTATTGTATGAATTGTTTCCCCTGTTATTGCTGTTTCCAACATAGTTAACTGAAGCTGGGTTATCAGAGCAATTCTCAAAGAGGTGCTCTTCACCACAATATACATAATAGACAGAATCAGTACTGTAGATCTGTTCTTGCACCATTGCTTCAGTTTTGATAGGTGGAGCCACAGAATTACCTTGACTTCCCATGGTCATCCCTTTTACCAGATTAGTCAAAGCATGCATTTGTGCAGACAATGCAGATGCTTCACTTACTTCATAACGGGTTAACCACGGTAAGAGGGTAATGGGTTAACCATGGGATCATGGCAAGAGGACAACGGGTTAACAATAGGATCATGGCATGTGGGTCATGGGTTAACCATGGGATCATGGCGTGAGGGTCATGGGTTAACCATGGGATCATGGCAAGTGGGTCATGGGTTAACCATGGGATCATGGCATGAGGGTCATGGGTTAACCATGGGAACATGGCAAGAGGGTAATGGTTTAACCAAGGGATCATGGCAAGTGCGCCATGGGTTAACCCTGGGAACATGGCGTGAGGGTCATGGGTTAACCCGGTTAACCTTGAGATCATGGCAAGTGGGTCATTGGTTAACCATGGGAACATGGCAAGTGGGTCATTGGTTAACTATGGGATCATGGCAAGTGGGTCATGGGTTAACCATGGGATCATGGCAAGAGGGTAATGGGTTAACCATGGGATCAAGGAATGGGGTTCATGAGTTAACCATGTGATCATGGCGTGAGAGTCATGGGTTAACCATGGGATCATGGAAAGAGGGTAATGGGCAAACCATGTGATCATGGCAAGAAGGTCATCGGTTAACCATGGGATCGTGGCAAGGAGGTCATGTGTTAACCATGGGTTCATGGCAAGTGGGTCATGGGTTAACCATGGGTTCATGGCAAGAAGGTCATGGGTAAATCATGAGATCTTGGCAAGAGGGTGACGGGTTAACCATGGGAACATGGCAAGAGGATAACGGGTTAACAATAGGATCATGGCAAGTGGGTCATGGGTTAACCATGGGATCATGGCGTGAGGGCCATGGGTTAACCATGGGATCATGGCAAGTGGGTCATGGGTTAACCATGAGATCATGGCAAGTGGGTCATTGGTTAACCATAGGAACATGGCGTGAGGGTCATGGGATCATGGCAAGTGGGACATGGGTTGACCATGGAATCATGGCACGAGGGACATGGTTTAACCATGGAATCATGACGTGATGGTCATGGGTAAATCATGAGATCATGGTTAACTATAGGATCATTGCCTGAGGTTCATGGGTTAACCATGGGATCATGACAAGAGGGTAATGGGTTTACCATGGGATCATAGAATGGGGTTCATTAGTTAACCATGTGATCATGGTAAGAGGGTCATCGGTTAACCATGTGATCATGGCAAGGGGGTCATGTGTTAACCATGGGATCGTGGCAAGTGGGTCATGGGTTACCCATGGGATCATGGCGTGAGGGTAATGGGTTAACTATAGGATCACAGAGTCAATGTCATGGGTTAACCATGGGATCATAGCGTGAGCGTCAAGTGTTAACCATAGGATCATAGAGTGAGGGTCATGGCTTTACCATGGGACCATTGCAAGAGGGTAATGGGTTAACCATGTGATCATGGCAAGAGGGTCATAGGTTAACCATGGGATCATGGCAAGGGGGTCGTGGATTAACCATGGGATCGTGGCAAGGAGGTCATGGGTAAACCATGGGATCATGGCAAGAGGGTAATGGTTTAACCAAGGGATCATGGCAAGTGCGCATGGGTTAACCCTGGGAACACGGCGCGAGGGTCATGGGTTAACCCTGGGATCATGGCAAGTGGGTCATAGGTTAACCTTGAGATCATGGCAAGTGGGTCATTGGTTAACCATGGGAACATGGCATGAGGGACATGGGTTAACTATGGGATCATGGCATGTGGGTCATGGGTTAACCATGGGATCATGGCAAGAGGGTAATGGGTTAACCATGGGATCAAGGAATGGGGTTCATGAGTTAACCATGTGATCATGGCGTGAGAGTCATGGTTAACCATGGGATCATGGAAAGAGGATAATGGGCAAACCATGTGATCATGGAAAGAAGGTCATCGGTTAACCATGGGATCGTGGCAAGGAGGTCATGTGTTAACCATGGGTTCATGGCAAGTGGGTCATGGGTTAACCATGGGTTCATGGCAAGAAGGTCATGGGTAAATCATGAGATCTTGGCAAGAGGGTGATAGGTTAACCATGGGAACATGGCATGAGGGTCATGAGTTAACCATGAGATTATGGCAAGTGGGTCATAGGTTAACCATAAGATGCTGGCAAGTGGGTCATTGGTTAACCATGGGAACATGGCGTGAGGGTCCTCGGTTAACTAGGGGATCATCGCATGAGGGTCATGGGTTAACCATGGGATCATGGCAAGAGGGTAATAGGTTAACCATGGGATCATGGAATTAGGTTCATGAGTTAACCATGTGATCATGGCGTGACAGTCATGGGTTAACCCTGGGATCATGGCAAGAGGGTCATCGGTTAACCATGTGATCGTGGCAAGGAGGTCATGTGTTAACCATGGGATTGTGGCAAGTGGGTCATGGGTTAACCATGGGATCATGGCGTGTGGGTCATGGGTTAACCATAGGATAATAGAGTGGGGGTCATGGGTTTACCATGGGATCATGGCACGAGGGTAATGGGTTGACCATGAGATCATGGCGTGAGGGTAATGAGTTAACAATAGGGTCATGGAAAGTGGGTCATGGGTTAACCATGGGATCGTGGCAAGAAGGTCATGTGTAAATCATGAGATCATGGCAAGTGGGCCAAGGGTTAACCATGGGATCATGGCGTGAGCATAATGGGTTAACCATGGGATCATGGCAAGTGGGTCATGGGTTAATCATGAGATCATGGCATGTGGGTCATGGGTTAAACATGGGAACATGGCGTGAGGGTCATGACTTAAGCCTGGGATCAAAGCAAGTGGGTAATGGGTTAACCATGGAATCATGGCACGAGGGTCATGGTTTAACCATGTTAACCATGGGATCATGACAAGAGGGTAATGGGTTTATCATGGGATCATGACAAGAGGGTAATGGGTTTATCATGGGATCATGGAATGGGGTTCATTAGTTAACCATGTGATCATGCAAAGAAGGTCATCGGTTAACCATGTGATCATGGCAAAAGGGTCATGTGTTAACCATGAGATCGTGGCAAGTGGGTCATGGGTTACCCTTGGGATCATGGCGTGAGGGTAATGGGTTAACCAGTAGGATCAAAGAGTGAGGGTCATGGGTTAACCATGGGATCATAGCGTGAGGGTCATGAGTTGACCATAGGATCATAGAGTGAGGGTCATGGCTTTACCATGGGATCATTGCAAGAGGGTAATGGGTTAACCATGTGATCAAGGCAAGAGGGTCATAAGTTAACCATGGGATCATGACAAGGGGGTCATGGGTTAATCATGGGATCGTGGCAAGGGGATCATGGGTTAACCTTGGGATCATGGCATTAGGGTCATGGGTTAACCATAGGATCATAGAGTGAGGGTCATGGGTTAACCATGGGATCATGGCAAGAGGGTAATGGTTTAACCATGGGATCATGGCAAGTAGGTCATGGGCTAACCTTGGGAACATGGCGTGAGGGTCATGGGTTAAGCATGGGATCATGGCAAGTGGGTCATGGGTTAACCATGGAATCATGGCACGAGGGTCATGGTTTAACCATGGGATCATGGCAAGTGGATCATTGGTTAACCATGGGAACATGGCACGAGGGTCATGGGTTAACTATGGGAACATGGCAAGTGGGTCATGGGTTAACCATGAGATCATGGCAAATAGGTCATGGGTTAACCATGGGATCACAGCGTGAGGGTCATGAGTTAACCATAGAATCATAGAGTGAGGGTCATGGCTTTACCATGTACTCATGAAAAGAGGGTAATGGGTTAACCATGTGATCATGGAAAGAGGGTCATAGGTTAACCATGGGATCATGGCAAGGGGGTCATGGGTTAACCATGGGATCATGGCATGAGGGTCATATGTTAACCATAGGATCAAAGAGTGAGGGCCATGGGTTTACCATGGGAACATGGCGTGAGGGCCATGGGTTAACCATGGGATCATGGCAAGTGGGTCATGGGTTAAGCATGAGATCATGGCAAGTGGGTCATTGGTTAACCATGGGAACATGGCGTGAGGGTCATGGGTTAACCATGTGATCATGGCAAGTGGGTCATTGGTTGACCATGGAATCATGGCAAGAGGGACATGGTTTAACCTTGGAATCATGACGTGAAGGTCATGGGTAAATCATGAGATCGTGGTTAACTATGGGATCATTGCCTGAGGTTCATGGGTTAACCATTGGATCATGGCAAGAGGGTAATGGGTTTACCATAGGATCATGGAATGCGGTTAATTAGTTAACCATATGATTATGGCAAGAGGGTCATCGGTTAACCATGTGATCATGGCAAGGGGGTCATATGTTAACCATGGGATCGTGGCAAGTGGGTCATGGGTTACCCACGGGATCATGGCGTGAGGGTAATGGGTTAACTATAGGATCAAAGAGTCAGGGTCATGGGTTAATCATGGGATCATAGCGTGAGGGTCAAGAGTTAACCATAGGATCATAGAGTGAGGGTCATGGCTTTACCAGGGGATCATTGCAATAGGGTAATGGGTTAACCATGTGATCATGGCAAGAGGGTCATAGGTTAACCATGGGATCATGGCAAGGGGGTCATGGGTTAACCATGGGATCATGGCAAGGGGGTCATGGGTTAACCTTGGGATCATGGCGTGAGGGTCATGGCTTAACCATTGGATCATGGCAATAGGGTAATGGTTTAACCAAGGGATCATTGCAAGTGGGTCATGGGTTAACCATGGGAACATGGCATGAGGTTCATGGGTTAAGAATGGGATCATGGCAAGTGGGTCATGGGTTAACCATGGAATTGTGGCACGAGGGTCATGGTTTAACCATGGAATCATGGCATGAAGGTCATGGCTAAATCATGAGATCATTGTACGTGCACCTTGGGTTAACCCTCAGAACATGGCGTGAGGGTCATGGGTTAACCATGGGATCATGGCAAGTGGGTCATAGTTTAACCATGAGATCATGGCAAGTGGGTCATTGGTTAACCATGGGAACAGGGCATGAGGGGCATAGGTTAACTATGGGATCATGGCACGTGGGTCATGGGTTAACCATGGGATCATGGCAAGAGAGTAATGGGTTAACCATGGGATCATAGAAAGAGGGTAATGGGCAAACCATGTGATCATGGCAAGAAGGTCATCGGTTAACCATGGGATCGTGGCAAGGAGGTCATGTGTTAACCATGGGATCATGGAAAGTGTGTCATGGGTTAACCATGGGATCATGGGAAGGGGGTCATGGGTTAACCATGGGATCATGGCAAGGGGGTCATGGGTTAACCTTGGGATCATGGCGTGAGGGTCATGGGTTAACCATAGGATCATAGAGTGAGGGCCATAGGTTTACCATGGGATCATGGTAAGAGGGTAATGGGTTAACCATGGGATAATGGGTTAACAATACGATCATGGCATGTGGGCCATGGGTTAACCATGGGAACATGGCGTGAGGGTCATGGGTTAACCATGGGGATCATGGCAAGTGGGTGATGGGTTAACCATGGGATCATGGCGTGAGGGTCATGGGTTAACCATGGGATCATTGCGTGGGGTTCATGGGTTCACCATGGGATCATGGCAAGAGGGTAATGGGTTAACCCTGGGATTATGGAAAGTGGTTCATTAGTTAACCATGTGATCATGGTGTCAGAGTCATGGTTTAACCTTAGGTTAACCATGGGATCATAGCGTGAGGGTCATTGGTTAACCATAGGATCATAGAGTGAGGGTCATGGGTTTACCATGGGATCATGGCAAGAGGGTAATGGGTTAACCATGTGATCATGGCAAGTGGGTCATTGGTTAACCATGGGATCATGGCAAGTGGGTCATGGGTTAACCATGGGATCATGGCGTGAGGGTCAATGGTTAACCATGGGATCATGGCACGAGGGTCACGGTTTAACCATGGGATCATGGCGTGAGGGTCATAGGTTAACTATGGGATCATGGCAAGTGGGTCATTGGTTAACCATGGGATCATGGCGTGAGGGCCGTGGGTTAACCATAGGATCAGGGCGTGAGGGTCATAGGTTAACTATGGGATCATTGTGTGAGGTTCATGGGTTAACCATGGGATCTTGGCAAGAGGGTAATGGGTTAACCATTGGATCATGGAATGGGGTTCATGAGTTAACCATGTGATCATGGCAAGAGGGTAATGGGCAAACCATGTGATCATGGCAAGAGGGTCGTCGGTTAACCATGGGATCGTGGCAAGTGGGTCATGGGTTAATCATGGGATCATGGCGTGAGCGTCATGGGTTAACCATAGGATCATAGAGTGAGGGTCATGGGTTTACCATGGGATCATGGCAAGAGTGTAATTGGTTAACCATGGGATCATGGCAAGAGGGTAATGGGTTAGCGATAGGATCATGGCAAGTGGATCATGAGTTAACCACGGGATCATAGCATGAAGATCATGGGTAGATCATGAGATCATGGCAAGTGGGCCATGCGTTAACCATGGGAACATGGAGTGAGGGTCATGGGTTAATCATGGGATCATGGCAAGTGGGCCATGGGTTAACCATGAGATCATGGCAAGTGGGTCATTGGTTAACCATGGGAACATGGCGTGAGGGTCATGGGTTAACCATGGGATCCTGGCAAGTGGGTCATGGGTTAACCATGGGATTATGCCGTGAAGGTCATGGGTTAACCATGGGATCATGGCGTGAGGGTCATGGGTTAACCATGGGATCATTGCGTGGGATTCATGCATTCAGCATGGGATCAGGGAAAGAGGGTAATGGGTTAACCATGGGATTATGGAAAGGGGTTCATGAGTTAACCGTGTGATCCTGGTGTTAGAGTCATGGGTTAACCATGGGATCATGGTATGAGGGTCATGGGTTAACCATGGGATCATTGCGTGAGGTTCATGGGTTAACCGTGTGATCCTGGTGTTAGAGTCATGGGTTAACCATGGGATCATCGTATGAGGGTCATGGGTTAACCATGGGATCATTGCGTGGGGTTCATGCATTCACCATGGGAGCATGGCAAGAGGGTAATGGGTTAACCATGAGATTATGGAATGGGGTTCATGAGTTAACCATGTGATCATGGTGTCAGAGTTATGAGTTAACCATGGGATCATGGCGTGAGGGTCATGGGTTTACCATGAGATCATGGCAAGTGGGTAATGGATTAACCATGAGATCATGGCAAGTGGGTCATGGGATAACCATGGGATCCTAGCAAGAGGGTCAATGATTAACCATGGGATCAAGGACTGAGTGTCATGGGTTAACCACATTAACATGGCAAGAGGGTCATCGGTTTGCCATGGGATCATGACAAGGGGTCATGGGTTAACCATGGGATCGTGGCAAGGAGATCAGGGTTAACCATGAGATCATAGCATGAGGGTCATGAGTTAACCATAGGATCATAGAGTTAGCGTCATGGGATTACCGTGGGATCATGGCAAGAGGGTAATGGGTTAACCATAGGAGCATGGCAAGAGGGTAATGGGATAACCATTGGATCATGGCAAGTGGGTCATAGGTTAACCATGAGATCATGGAAAGGGGGTCATTGGTTAACCATGGGAACATGGCATGAGGGTCATGGGTTAACTATGGGAGGATGGTAAGTGGGTCATGGGTTAACCATGGGATCATGGCGTGAGGGTCATGGGTTAACCTTAGGATCATAGCGTGAGGGTCATGGGTTAAATATGGGATCATTGCGTGAGATTCATGGGTCAACCATGTGATCATGGCAAGAGGGTAATGGATTAACCATGGGATCATGGTATGGGGATCATTATTTAACCATGTGATCATGGCGTGAGAGTCATGCGTTAACCTTGGGATCATGGCAAGAGGGTAATGGGCAAACCATGTGATCATGGCAAGAGGGTCGTCGGTTAACCATGGGACTGTGGCAAGGGGGTCATGTGTTAACCATGAGATCATGTCAAGTGGGTCAAGGGTTAACCATGTGATCATGGCGTGAGGGTCCTGGGTTAACCATGGGATCATGGCATGAGGGTCAATGTTTAACCATGGGATCGTGGCAAGAGAGTCAATGTTTAACCATGGGATTGTGGCAACGGGGTCATGGGTTCACCATTGGCACATAGAGTGAGGGCCATGGGTTTACCATGGGATCATGGAAAGAGGGTAATGGGTTAACCATGTGATCATGCCAAGAGGGTCATAGGTTAACCATGGGATCATGGCATGGGGGTCATGGGTTAACCATGGGATCATGGCATGAGGGTAATGGGTTAACCATGGGATCATGGCACGAGGGTCATGGTTTAACCATGGAATCATGGCGTGAAGGTAATGGGTAAAACATGAGATCGTGGCAAGTGGGCCATGGGTTAACCATGGGAACATGGCGTGAGGGTCAGGGGTTAACCATGGGATCATGGCAAGTGGGTCATAGGTTAACCATGAGATCATGGCAATTGGATCATTTGTTGACCCTGGAAACATGGCATGAGGGTCATGGGTTAACTATGGGATCATGGCAAGTGGGTCATGGGTTAACCATGGGACAAGGCGTTAGGGTCGTGGGTTAACCATAGGATCATGGTGTGAGGGTCATGGGTTAACTATGTGATCATTGCGTGAGGTTCATGGGTTAACCATATGATCATGGCGTGAGGGTCATGGGTTAACTATAGGATCATTGCGTGAGGTTCATGGGTCAACCATGTAATCATGGCCAGAGGGTAATGGGTTAACCATGGGATCATGGTATGGGGATCATGATTTAACCATGTGATCATGGCGTGAGAGTCATGCGTTAACCTTGGGATCATGGCAATAGGGTAATGGGCAAACCATGTGATCATGGCAAGAGGGTCGTCGGTTAAGCATGGGACTGTGGCAAAGGGGTCATGTGTTAACCATGGGATTGTGGCAAGTGGGTCATGGGTTAACAATGGGATCATGGCGTGAGGGTCATGGGTTAACCATAGGATCATAGAGTGAGGGTCATGGGATTACCATGGGATCATGGAAAGAGGGTGATGGGTTAACCATGGGATCATGGAAAGAGGGTGATGGGTTAACAATAGGATCATGGCAAGTGGGTTATGGGTTAACCAAGGGATCATGGCGTGATGGTCATGGGTAAATCATGAGATCATGGCAAGTGGGCCATGGGTTAACCATGGGAACATGGCGTGAGGGTCATGGGTTAACCATGGGATCATGGCAAGAGGGTCATGGGTTAACCATGGGATCATGGCGTGAGGGTCATGGGTTAACCATGGGATCATTGCGTGGGGTTCATGCGTTCACCATGGGATCATGGAAAGAGGGTAACGGGTTAACCATTGGATTATGGAATGGGGTTCATGAGTTAACCATGTGATCATGGTGTCAGAGTCATGGGTTGACCATGGGATCATGCCAAGTGGGTCAGGAGTTAACCATGGGATCATTGCAAGTGGGTCATGGTTTAACCACGGGATCATGGCGTGATGGTCACGGGTTAACCATGAGATCATGGCAATTGGGTCAAGGGTTAACCATGTGATCATGGAGTGAAGGTCATGGGTAAACCATGGGATAATGGCATGAGGGTCAATGTTTAACCATGGGATCGTGGCAAGAGGGTCAATGTTTAACCATGGGATTGTGGCAAGGGGGTCATGGGTTAACCATGGGATCATAGCGTGAAGGTCATGGGTAAATCATGAGATCATGGCAAGTGGGCTATGGGTTAACCATGGGAACATGGCGTGAGGGTCATGGGTTAACCATGGGATCATGGCGTGAGGGTCATGGGTTAACAATGGGATCCTGGCGTGTGGGTCATGTGTTAACCATGGGATCATTGCGTGGGGTTCATGCGTTCACCATGGGATCATGGAAAGAGGGTAACGGGTTAACCATGGGATTATGGAAAGGGGTTCATGAGTTAACCATGTGATCATGGTGTCAGAGTCATGGGTTGACCATGGGATCATGCCAAGTGGGTCAGGGGTTAACCATGGGATCATTGCAAGTGGGTCATGGTTTAACCACGGGATCATGGCATGATGCTCATGGGTTAACCATGAGATCATGGCAATTGGGTCAAGGGTTAACCATGTGATCATGGCGTGAGGGTCATGGGTTAACCATGGGATCATGGCATGAGGGTCAATGTTTAACCATGGGATCGTGGCAAGAGGGTCAATGTTTAACCATGGGATTGTGGCAAGGCGGTCATGGGTTAACCATGGGATCATAGCGTGAGGGTCATGGGTTAACCATTGGCACATAGAGTGAGGGTCTTGGGTTTACCTTGGGATCATGGCAAGAGGGTAATAGGTTAACCATGTGATCATGCCAAGAGGGTCATAGGTTAACCATGGGATCATAGCATTGGGGTCATGGGTTAACCATGGGATCATGGCATGAGGGTAATGGGTTAACCATGGGATCATGGCAAGTGGGTCATGGGTTAACCTTGGAATCATGGCACGAGGGTCATGGTTTAACCATGGAATCATGGCGTGAAGGTCATGGGTAAATCATGAGATCATGGCAAGTGGGCTATGGGTTAACCATGGGAACATGGCGTGAGGGTCATGGGTTAACCATGGGATCCTGGCAAGAGGGTCATGGGTTAACCATGGGATCATAGCGTGAGGGTCATGGGTTAACCATGGGATCATGGCAAGAGGGTCATGGGTTAACCATGGGATCCTGGCAAGAGGGTCATGGGTTAACCATGGGATTGTGGCAAGGCGGTCATGGGTTAACCATGGGATCATAGCGTGAGGGTCATGGGTTAACCATTGGCACATAGAGTAAGGGTCATTGGTTAACAATGGGATCCTGGCGTGTTGGTCATGGGTTAACCATGGGATCATTGCGTGGGGTTCATGCGTTCACCATGGGATCATGGAAAGAGGGTAATAGGTTAACCATGGGATTATGGAAAGGGGTTCATGAGTTAACCATGTGATCAGGGTGTCAAAGTCATGGGTTGACCATGGGATCATGCCAGGTGGGTCATGGTTTAACCATGGGATCATTGCAAGTGGGTCATGGTTTAACCATAGGATCATGGCGTGATGGTCATGGGTTAACCATGAGATCATGTCAAGTAGGTCAAGGGTTAACCATGTGATCATGGCGTGAGGGTCATGGGTTAACCATGGGATCATGGCATGAGGGTCAACGTTTAACCATGGGATCGTGGCAAGAGAGCCAATGTTTAACCATGGGATTGTGGCAAGGGGGTCATGGGTTCACCATTGGCACATTGAGTGAGGGCCATGGGTTTACCATGGGATCATGGCAAGAGGGTAATGGGTTAACCATGTGATCATGCCAAGAGGGTCATAGGTTAACCATGGGATCATGGCATGGGGGTCATGGGTTAACCATGGGATCATGGCATGAGGGTAATGGGTTAACCATGGGATCATGGCACGTGGGTCATGGTTTAACCATGGAATCATGGCGTGAAGGTCATGGGTAAAACATGAGATCGTGGCAAGTGGGCCATGGGTTAACCATGGGAACATGGCGTGAAGGTCAGGGGTTAACCATGGGATCATGGCAAGTGGGTCATAGGTTAACCATGAGGTCATGGCAATTGGGTCAATTGTTGACCTTGGAAACATGGCATGGGGGTCATGGGTTAACTATGGGATCATGGCAAGTGGGTCATGGGTTAACCATGGGACATGGCGTTAGGGTCGTGGGTTAACCATAGGATCATGGTGTGAGGGTCATGGGTTAACTATGGGATCATTGCGTGAGGTTCATGGGTTAACCATGGGATCATGGCAAGAGGGTAATCGGTTAACCATGGGATCATGGAATGGGGTTCATGAGTTAACCATGGGATCATGGCATGAGAGTCGAGGGTTAACCCTGGGATCGTGGCAAGAGGCTAATGGGCAAACCATGTGATCATGGCACGAGGGTCTTCGGTTAACCATGGGATCATGGCGTGAAGGTCATGGGTAAATCTTGAGATCATGGCAAGTAGGCCATGGGTTAATCATGTGAACATGGCGTGAGGGTCATAGGATAACCATGGGATCATGGCAAGTGGGTCATGGGTTAACCATGAGATCACGGCAAGTGGGTCATTGGTTAACCATGGGAACATGGCGTGAAGGTGATATGTTAACCGTGGGATCAAGGCATGAAGGTCATTGGTTAACCATGGGATCATGGCGTGAGTGTCATGGGTTAACCATAGGATCATTGCGTGGGGTTCATGCGTTCACCATGGGATCATGGCAAGAGGGTAATGGGTTAACCATGGGATTATGGAAAGGGGTTCATGAGTTAACCATGTGATCATGGTGTGAGGGTCATGGGTTAACCATGAGATAATGGCAAGTGAGTCATGGGTTAACCATGGGATCATTGCAAGTGGGTCGTGGTTTAACCATGGGATCATGGCGTGAGCGTCATGGGTGGGATCATTGCGTGAGGTTCATGGGTCAACCATGTGATCATGGCAAGAGGGTAATGGGGAAACCATATGATCATGGCAAGGGGTCGTCTGTTAACCATGGGACTGTGGCAAAGTGGTCATGTGTTAACCATGGGATTGTGGTAAGTTGGTCATGGGTCAACAATGGGATCATGGCGTGAGGGTCATGGGTTAACCATAGGATCATAGAGTGAGGGTCATGGGATTACCATGGGATCATGGAAAGAGGGTGATGGGTTAACCATGGGATCATGGAAAGAGGGTGATGGGTTAACCATGGGATCATGGAAAGAGGGTAATGGGTTAACAATAGGATCATGGCAAGTGGGTCATGGGTTAACCAAGGGATCATGGCGTGAAGGTCATGGGTAAATCATGAGATCATGGCAAGTGGGCCATGGGTTAACCATGGGAACATGGCGTGAGGGTCATGGGTTAACCATGGGATCATGGCAAGAGGGTCATGGGTTAACCATGGGATCATGGCGTGAGGGTCATGGGTTAACCATGGGATCCTGGGGTGAGGGTCATGAGTTAACCATGGGATCATTGCGTGGGGTTCATGTGTTCACCATGTGATCATGGAAAGAGGGTAATGGGTTAACCATGGGATTATGGAAAGGGGTTCATGAGTTAACCATGTGATCAGGGTGTCAGAGTCATGGGTTGACCATGGGATCATGGCAAGTGGGTCATGGTTTAACCATGGGATCATTGCAAGTGGGTCATGGTTTAACCATAGGATCATGGCGTGATGGTCATGGGTTAACCATGAGATCATGGCAAGTGGGTCAAGGGTTAACCATGTGATCATGGCGTGAGGGTCATGGGTTAACCATGGGATCATGGCATGAGGGTCAATGTTTAACCATGGGATCGTGGCAAGAGAGTCAATATTTAACCATGGGATTGTGGCAAGGGGGTCATGGGTTAACCATTGGCACATAGAGTGAGGGCCATGGGTTTACCTAGGGATCATGGCAAGAGGGTAATGGGTTAACCATGTGATCATGCCAAGAGGGTCATAGGTTAACCATGGGATCGTGGCATGGGGGTCATGTGTTAACCATGGGATCATGGCATGAGGGTAATGGGTTAACCATGGGATCATGGCACGAGGGTCATGGTTCAACCATGGAATCATGGCGTGATGGTCATGGGTAAAACATGAGATCGTGGCAAGTGGGCCATGGGTTAACCATGGGAACATGGCGTCAGGGTCAGGGGTTAACCATGGGATCATGGCAAGTGGGTCATAGGTTAACCATGAGATCATGGCAATTGGGTCATTTGTTGACCCTGGACACATGGCCTGAGGGTCATGGGTTAACTATGGGATCATGGCAAGTGGGTCATGGGTTAACCATGGGACATGGCGTTAGGGTCGTGGGTTAACCATAGGATCACGGTGTGAGGGTCATGGGTTAACTATGGGATCATTGCGTGAGGTTCATTTGGGATCATGGCAAGAGGGTAATGGGTTAACCATGGGATCATGGAATGGGGTTCATGAGTTAACCATGGGATCATGGCATGAGAGTCGAGGGTTAACCATGGGATCGTGGCAAGAGGCTAATGGGCAAACCATGTGATCATGGCAAGAGGGTCTTCGGTTAACCATGGGATCATGGCGTGAAGGTCATGGGTAAATCATGAGATCATGGCAAATAGGCCATGGGTTAACCATGTGAACATGGCGTGAGGGTCATAGGATAACCATGGGATCATGGCAAGTGGGTCATGGGTTAACCATGAGATCATGGCAAGTGGGTCATTCGTTAACCATGGGAACATGGCGTGAAGGTGATGGGTTAACCGTGGGATCAAGGCATGAAGTTCATTGGTTAACCATGGGATCATGGCGTGAGGGTCATGGGTTAACCATGGGATCATTGCGTGGGGTTCATGCGTTCACCATGGGATCCTGGCAAGAGGGTAATGGGTTAACCATGGGATTATGGAAAGGGGTTCATGAGTTAACCATGTGATCATGGTGTGAGGGTCATGGGTTAACCATGAGATAATGGCAAGTGAGTCATGGGTTATCCATGGGATCATTGCAAGTGGGTCGTGGTTTAACCATGGGATCATGGCGTGATGGTCATGGGTTACCCATGAGATCTTGGCAAGAGGGTAATGGGTTAACCATGGGATCATGGCAAGAGGGGAAATAGGTTAACAATAGGATCTTGGCAAGTGGGTCATGTGTTATGTGGATGTATGCCTTGACAGGTACATATATTTTGATGAATGACAAAAGCAATTTTAAGTCTAAAGGACTTATCTGCAAAAAGCGTGAAAAAGGCCAAACGATCAGTCAAGATTAGGCAAGGCAATCAAGAGGAGTAAAATGATGAATGACAAAAGCAATTTTAAGTCTAAAGGACTTATCTGCAAAAAGCGTGAAAAAGGCCAAACGATCAGTCAAGATTAGGCAAAGCAATCAAGAGGGGTAAAAAGGGAATTTTACTACTTGTATTGATTGTTTTAGAATAATCTGTAAATGGTAAGTAGGGTTTTCAATTTAATATGATCACTCACACACACACATATTTAACATGTGCTTTAAAAGATAAATCATATGATTAAATAAATAATAACATGTGATTAAAACTGACAATTAAAACTGAGCTTAATTGGGCAATCTTTCCTTAATTGTCAAGTTTTTGAAAAACCACCTGATACACACCATAATCGATTATGGAAATGCTATAATTGATTATGAGTAGTGGTTAAATGGCTTTAATGAGTGTTAATGAGTAATTATGATATTAAAGCCGTTGATTTCAAATTTGAATATAATAATCGATTATTGAAATTGGATAATCGATTATGACCTTACTGACTTCCAACGTGCTACACCTGAAACCCTGTAATCGATTATGTAATCGATTATAGTATTTTATTAAAGAGTCAGTAACATCATAATCGATTAAGGCAATCGATTATCTTCTTTGGTGAAAAAGCAGTGAAGACATAATCGATTATGGTAATCGATTATGACCTTTCTGTCCAGACGCGCGCTTCATGGAAACACATTAAATAATCGATTATGGACTTTAGATAATCGATTATGCTGCGGCTGAAATGCATTTTAAGAGGCTTGACCTAATTTCACTGAACCCTAACCTATTCTCTATAAATAGGTAGCCTGGCAGCCTTGGAAATGCCCCATCTACTACTCTCTTCTACTCTCTATTGTGCTTAAACTCTGATTACTATTTTCTTTTACTCTTGCACTTACACGTGATCATATTATTTTGAGAAACTTATACACCATATAGGTGTTGCTATTTGAGCTTCAAGTTGTATTTCATATCTGCACTTTTGAGTGCTTTCTCATTGTAAAACTTTTATAGTTTGTTTTTTTAAGTGAGTGTGATCTCACGAACGGTTTTTTGAGGCTCTTACACGAGGGATTGTATGTCCTGTGATTTGTGTTAAGGGTTCTCTAAATTGTAAAGGTTCTAGCTACGCCTGTTTAAAAGCTAGTGTTTGAGGCTCTTACACAAGGGATCGTATGTCCTGAGATTTGTGTTAAGGGTTCTCTGAATTGTAAAGGTTCTAGTTGATCCTGTTTAAAAACTAGAGTTGATTGAAATCCCTTGGTCGTATTGCCTTGGGGACTGGACGTAGGCCACGTGGGTAGTCTGTGGCCGAACCAGGATATATCGCGTGTGTCATCTTCTTTCCCTATCTTTTTACTTTTGTTTTGTCTTTTGCAAAAACGCTTTTACTTGTACGCGACAACGATTTAATTTGAAAATAATATTCATCCGCTGCAAATTCTGTTTATACTTTAAAAAGGGTTTCGAGTTATCGAAAAGTTTTCATTTTTTAATTAAAACCCAATTCACCCCCCTCTTGGGTATGGTTGCCACGGCCAACAAGTGGTATCAGAGCTTCGGCTCTGGTTAGTAGCTTAACTGCTTAGAGTTAAGATCCTTTGGCAACCTTTTATATTTTCCAAAATGTATGGTTTTGAAATTGACAAACCACCATTCTTTGATGGTGAGAATTACATGTATTGGAAAATGAGAATTGAAATTTTTATGCAGTCAATTGATGTTGACTTATGGGATATTGGAGTCAATGGACTCATTCTCAAACCCAAAGAGCATCAGACTGAGTTTGACAAAAATTGTTTTTGCTTGAATCTCAAAGCTATGCAAATTCTTAGGAATTGTTTGTGCGATGATGCTTATGAGAAAATTAAGAATTGTGATCGTGCCAAGGATATTTTGAATGTGCTTGATTTTAATTACCTTGTCACTAACACTTTTGAGATTGAAAGCAATTACAGGAAAGGGCAAAACTCATTGGAGGAAAGAAATCCTCAAGAACATGCCAAGAAGAAGGACCACAAAAGCAAAGAGTCATATGTGCAGAAAATAGAAAATATTCTCAAAGTGACTCAAAGGAATTTGGAGGTAAACGATTCTGAACTCAAATCATCAAATGATGAATGGTCACATGCATACAATAATTTGTATGATGAATTGTTGAGTTTAGAAAATAAGAATTTAAATTCCTTGAAAAGTATTTCATCAATTGAAAGTGATTTGGAAAATCTGAAAAATGAATATACTTTTCATGGTGAAGAAAATTTAATGAAATTCGAATCCTCTTCATATTATAAAAATTGCATATTTATTAATAATCAAGTCGAGGAATTATTTCATGAAATTGTTGGAATAAAAAGCATACATGTGTACAACCTTCTTATGAAAATTGTTTGATGAAAAATAAAAGGGATGTAACATGTAATTACTGTGGAAAGTTAGGACATATTTCTCATATGTGCAATTATAGGAAAAACCACTGTATGAGAAACAAATTTGCTTGGGTGCCTAAAGGCACAAATGTCTTGTCCATTAATCCACAAGGACCCAATATAAAATGGGTACCAAAAAGTTTCTCTAGTACTTCTAATTTGCAGGAAGAATTCAAAATTGAGAAACAAGCTATCTTGGAAAAGGAGGGGACTTCAAGAAGAATGCTTCATAATTCAGATATTGCAACCACCAAAAGAAGCAAAGGTATCTTGATGAACAACTCAAACAAGATAGACGATATTAGAGCAAGATTCAAAGTCAAGCAAATGTGGGTAAGAAAGAATGAACTTTTGAATTCATGCAACAAGGTAACTTTATCCACTATCTCCCATATGTGCTTAAACGTGAAATTCGCTAATTGGAAAATGATCTATAAAAATGTTGTATGAAATTTGTGCTAGATGCCATGTATGTGTTTTTATGTTGATTGATTATTATTTGAAGCATGGCATTAATAATGTGTATAAGTTATAAATTTTCCTTGTTATGAAAATTTCAAAACGGATAGGATAATCGATTAGATAATCGATTATGCTTTTTCGAGAAAATAGGAAAGAAAGTCAGAATTACTGTACTGATAATCGATTATAGAATGGTCTTAGAATATTCGCAGAAAAAGTAGGCACATAATCGATTAGCATAATCGATTATGATACGAATTCTGGCATTTTTGAAAATATATATTTTTTAATCCAAAATCAATTTTCTAATAAATGTTTCATTTTGACATGATATCTTATTTAATTTTATAATCATTTTCAAGATATCAAATTCAAATTTGATCTGACATTAATTTCTTTTATTGAAAAATCATTATTCTTCATTATTTTCAAAAATCTGATTCAAAAATTAATTTATTATTTAATTCATGATCTTACTTTATGGAAAATCTATTTTTAGTCATGAATTAATTCATCACATATTTTCAATTTGAAAATCATAAGATTGTGGCAGTAATACATCCTTGATATTGATTGACTGAAAAATTAATTGAGGATCATTTTTTGAAATCTAAATGATAAATAAATTATGATATCATAATAAATAAAATTCACTTTTTAAATTCAAAATTCAAAATATTTTTTATTATTTTCGAAATTTTAAATTTGGAAAATATATTTTGAATTTCAAAAATCATCATTTCATCATAAAATCAAAATCTGATTTAATAAGTAATAATTAATTCATGACTGCACTTTATGGGAAAATTTGACTTTCTTATCATGAGTTAATAAACCACATTTTTCAAATTAGAAAATTCATTAAGACTATGGAAATAAAAATCTTGATATTGATTGACTTCAAAGTTTATTACGAATTGATTTTTATGATCAACAGAAAATCTATGAGATTTTTTTTAATGATTTAAGATTTTAAATTTCCAATTCAAAATTCAATCCTTTGTTGGCTATTTTCGAAATGTTGAGGTGAAAAACTATTTATGATGATTGAATCAATATTTATTGAGGATTGATTTGGAGATCATTTTAAATTCAAAAGTTTCAGATTAATGAAAATCTTTTATTACACCACAAATACATAAATGAAAATTCATTAAAATTGTGGTTGATAAAGAAAGTCTTTAAAAGAGTCTGGGATATCTTTTATTTGAATATTTCTTATTGCCAAAAAAAAAAAAATATTCAAGATTTCTAATTCAAAATTCAAATTCTTTTCTATGACTAGTTTAAAATGGTTTTGAATTTGAATTTAGATTATTAAATGAAATTCATAATCAATAATACCACAAGCAATTAAATTGACATTTATTGAGATTGTGGTTAATAATTTTGGCACCTTAACCATCTTTTGCCAAATTTGTGCAAAGATTTGAAAAATCAAATCAATATTCACTATTTTCACCTTGTTATTTCTAATATGTGTGTTGAAGTGTGGTAACAAGGTTATACAGGTTCTCTCCCAAGAGATTGGCAAAGTTCTGAAAAATCGATCAATAATCGATTATGGGGTGAGAGTCATGGGTTAACCATGGGATCATGGAATGGGGTTCATGAGTTAATAATGTGATTATGGGGTGAGAGTCATGGGTTAACCATGGGATCATGGCAAGAGGGTAATGGGCAAACCATGTGATCATGGCAAGAGGGTAATGGGTTAACCATGGGATCGTGGCAAGGGGATCTTGTGTTAACCATGGGATCATGGCAAGTGGGTCATGGGTTAACCATTGGGTCATGGCGTGAGGGTCATCGGTTAACCATAGGATCATAGGGTGAGGGTCATGGGTTTACCCTGGGATCATGGCAAGAGGGTAATGGGTTAACCATGGGATCATGGCAAGAGGGTAACGGGTTAACAATAGGATCAGGGCAAGTGGGTCATGTGTTGACCATGGGATCAAAGCGTGAAGGTTATGGGTAAATCATGAGATCATGGCAAGTGGGTCATGGGTTAACCACGGGAACATGGCGTGAGCGTCATGGGTTAAGCCTGGGATCAGACCAAGAGGGTCATGGGTTAACCATGGGATCATGGAGTGAGGGTCATGGCTTAACCATGGGATCATTGCATGGGGATCATGCGTTCACCATGGGATCCTGGCAAGAGGGTAATGGGTTAACCATGGTATTATGGAAAGGGGTTCATGAGTTAACCATGTGATCATGTTGTCATAGTCATGGGTTGACCAAGGGATCATGGCAAGTGGGTCATGGGTTAACGATGGGATCATTGCAAGTGGGTAATGGTTTAACCATGGGATCATGGCGTGAGGGTCATGGGTTAACCATGGGATTGTAGCAAGAGGGTCAACGTTTAACCATGGGATCATGGAGTGAGGGTCATGGGTTAACCAGGTGATCATGGCAAGAGGATCATGGGTTAACCATGTGATCATGGCAAGAGGGTCATGGGTTAACCATGGGATCATGGCAAGTGGGCCATGGGTTAACCATGGGATCGTGGCAAGAGGGTGATGGGTTAACCATGGGATTATAGCAAGTGGGTCATGGGTTAATCTTAGGGTCATAGAGTGAGGGTCATGGGTTTAGCTTGGGATCATGGCAAGAGGGTAATGGGTTACCATGTGATCATGGCAAGAGGGTCATAGGTTAACCATGGGTTCATGGCAATGGGGTCATGGGTTAACCTTGGGATCGTGGCAACGGGGGCAAGGGTTAACCTTGGGATCATGGCGTAAAGGTCATGGGTTAACCATAGGTTCATAGGGTGAGGGTCATGGGTTTACCATGGGATCATGGCAAGAGGGTAATGGTTTAACCATGAGATCATGGCAAGAGGGTAGTGGGTTAACCATGGGAACAAGGCGTGAGGGTCTTGGGTTAACCATGTGATCATGGCAAGAGGGTCATGGGTTAACCATGGGATCATGGCAAGTGGGCCATGGGTTAACCATGGGATCGTGGCAATGGGGTCATGGGTTAACTATGTGATCATGGCCAGTGGGTCATGGGTTAATCATAGGATCATAGAGTGAGGGTCATGGGTTTACCTTGGGATCATGGCAAGAGGGTAATGGGTTACCATGTGATCATGGGAAGAGGGTCATAGGTTAACCATGAGATCATGGCAAGGGGGTCATGGGTTAACCTTGGGATCACGGCGTGAAGGTCATGGGTTAACCATAGGATCATAGGATGAGGGTCATGGGTTTACCATGGGATCATGGCAAGAGGGTAATGGGTTAACCATGGGATCATGGCAAGAGGGTAGTGGGTTAACCATGGGATCATGGCAAGTGGGTCATGGGTTAACCATGGGAACATGGCGTGAGGGTCATGGGTTAAGCATGGGATCTTGGCAAGTGGGTCATGGGTTAAGCATGGGATCATGGCACGATGGTCATGGGTTAACCATGGAATCATGGCGTGAATGTCATGGGTAAATCTTGAGATCATGGCAAGTGGGCCATGGGTTAACCATGGGAACATGGCGTGAGGGTCATGGGTTAACCATTGGATCATGGCAAGTGGGTCATAAGTTATCCATGAGATCATGGCAAGTGGGTCATTGGTTAACCGTGGGAACAAGGTGTGAGGGTCATGGGTTAACTATGGGATCATGGCAAGTGGGACATGGGTTAACCAAAGGTTCATGGCGTGAGGGTCATGGGTTAACTTTGGGATCATTGCATGAGGTTCATGGGTTAACCATGGAATCATGGCAACAGGGTAATGGGTTAACCATGGGATCATGGACTGGGGTTCATGAGTTAAGCATGTGATCATGGCGTGAGGGTCATGCTTTAACCATGGGATCTTTGCAAGAGGGTAATGGGCAAACCATGAGATCATGGCAAGAGGGTCATCGGTTAAGCATGGGATCGTGGCAAGGGGGTCATGTGTTAACCATGGGATCGTGGCAAGTGGGTCATAGGTTAACCATGGGATCATGGCGTGAGGGTCATGGGTTAACCATAGGATCGTAGAGTGAGGGTCATGGGTATACCTTAGGATCTTGGCAAGAGGGTAATGGGTTAATCATAGGATCATGGCAAGTGGCTCATGAGTTAACCATGAGATCATGGCATGAGGGTCATGGGTTAACCATGGGATCATGGCACGAGGGTCATGGTTTAACCATGGGATCATGGCTTGAGGTTCATGGGTTAACCATGGGATCATGGAATGGGGTTCATGTGTTAACCATGTGATCATGGAGTGAGAGTCATGGGTTAACCATGGGATCATGGCGTGAGGGTCATGGTTAACCATGGGATCATTGCGTAGGGTTCATGCATTCACAATGGGATCATGGCAAGAGGGGAATGGTTTAACCATGGGATTATGGAAATGAGTTCATGAGTTAACCATGTGATCATGGTGTCAAAGTCGTGGGTTGACCATGCTATCATGGGAAGTGGGTCATGGGTTAACCATGGGTTCAATGCAAGTGGGTCATGGTTTAACAATGAGATTATGGCGTGTTGGCCATGGGTTACCCATGGGATCATGGCAAGTCGGTCATGGGTTACCATGAGATCATGGCAAGTGGGTCGTGTGTAACATCCCAAAAATTATATATGTGTTTATTGGATAATTAGTTTTATTAATCAATTAGATATTTATTTTTATGTGTTTCAACTTATTTGATTTTATTTACTTATCAAACTATTTTTTTGTTTGGTGCATTGACACTGTGTTATTGCAGTGTATGCACACTTGTTAGACAATAATATTACCCTATTGTCATTATTATTATCTGTTTAGAAAAATATTTTAAATAGAATGATTGAAAGAAATTTATTTTCAGATCTTACTCTATTTAATTTTTGATTTGAAAAATGTTGGTTTAAAAGTAATCGGAGATTAATTTTGTATCATTGATTTCCTTGGTTGATAAATTCAACCATCAATCTTTACTCTAATTCAAATTTTGAAATTATATATTTGTCAATCATTGTGTTTAGATGCAAGGGCCAAAGTTTATTTATTTTTCTAAACTCAATTTTAATCATTCAAATTTTACTCACACCAAAATAAAGAATAAAGAACATAACTTTCCCTTCTTGGCTTGTGCACCTTGCACGATACTTCTTCCCCTCCACTCCTTTTCTCTTAACGCCATTTTATTCTATCAGACTCATTTTTTTTCTCTCTCTTTCTCTTCACTTCTTCTTCTCATCTCTCTCAAAACTCCATCTCCTTCCTCCTCTCCTTGGACCAGCGCGCGCCGCCCAGCCCAGCCACCGACTGCCGCCGCAGCTCGCCGACGGAAGGGCTAAGATCGCGTCCCTTGCCGCTGCTGCGCTGTTTCGCGTCCTCCGCCGTGCGAAATGCCGTTCTCAGCCACGAATCGTCGTTCCCCCGCCGCGGTAAGCTTCTAAGCTGCCATTAATGGTGATTTTCGGACATCACCTTACACTCTCTTTTGGTTCTTGAATGCTCCGGAAACGAACCGCCGCTGTCCGCCGCCGTCGTCGCCATCACAGAACCTTCAAGTTCATCTTCTTACTTTGGGTGAGTGATTTCTCACTTTCCTTTGTCCATTTTCAAAATCTCCAATTTTCTTCATGAACCTAAAAACCCTCAAATCTGTTTTGATTTAAATTAATGTGATTTTTGAGAGATTAAGTATGTTAGTGAGCTATATTTATAGTGTTAATGTTGAGTAATTAATTTGGTGATTTGTCTGGTTGTTTCTATGTTTGGATTATTTCCCTGGGATGTTTTGCATGTTCTTGCTGGCTCTGGGGAAGCAGGAATTGCTTTCTGGGAACTGACAGGAGTTACATGTGCGTGCTCTGAAGCGCCAAAGGAACCGGAACATCATTCCAGGTGGGGGAAGATAATACTCCAGGCGTAGTGTGGGTTTTAATGCGGGTTTTAGTATGTTTGCTAGGAAATTATATGGGGGATGGTTATTATATAATTGTCTGTGTTAATTATTTGATTGAATTATATGATTGGTATGATTGAAACCTTATCTGATGCTTTGAGTGGGAAATTGTGTTTTTGGAAATGATTGTTTTTGCTGGCTTTGATTGTTCATTCTGACTTGAGATTAGAAATAGGGGATCGTTATTCCTTAAGACTTAAATCATGTACGATGTTGTTGGATGGAGAAATGCAATAAGAGTTGAGTGGTAATGTGTATGTGAAGAGGTGTGAGCGAACCTTGAAGACATAATAGACTATTTTACATGGTTAATTAGCATATAGGTGTGAATCCTAATTAGACGGACAGTGAATGGATTGTAGAAGCAGTTATGTACTGATGCAAGTTCTTAGACTAAGCTCCGTTAAACTTATGTTAAAGAAATTGCTATGTTAAGAAACAAGGCATAAAGCCAATATAATTTTATGGATTGTACAAGTTGATTATGATGGATGCAATGGATGATGATTGCTGGAGATATGATGTGGCTTAGATTAGTTATGATGTAAAATTCTAATTTTTGAAGGACATTAAGCTCCTTAAGTTAAATTGGATAAATTCTAGAGTGACTTAGAGTAGTTTTAAGGGATTGTCAATATACGAGAAATTAGGGAAATAAGTTATTTGATATTTAGTTGCTGATGTAAATTAAGTTGGGATTGATTGGAGATGAGTTTAGGATCGTATCTTGATGACGTTGAATTCAGGTTTAGAATGAAGCATAAAACTCTAAGTTGTTTCTAAGGAATATTTGAGTATTTAAAGGTTAAAGAAGGATGTTCATAAATATGGCATACAAGTGAAGATTGATTTTAGTATAATTACTTAAGATCTTATATTGAAAGAATTCTTAGTATGATTGCTTGCTCTTAATTGTTTGCCGATGGCATATTTAAATGGACTTCACACATCCATTTGCTATATTATTTTATCAAAGTAATTATCTTGTTTTTAAGACGCGGTCTCCCTTGCGAATTTCTGGGTAAGGTTCGTTATAATTAGGCTCTAAGTGTAAGCCTATCAGTATAATCGTTAAGTCGCTTAGGGACTTTTTGTGATGTGCATTTGTTTCCGAACTTGATTCGGGAGGTGTTGGAATATTATTATTAGTTGGTATCTTAAGGTTTATCCTTATTCATGTTTTGTTGTCTTGGGCTCGAAGTTAATATGATATATGTTATTTTGGAATGAAAGGAATAAACCAAATGTTGGAAAGTTAAAGACTTTCAAAATCTTGTCTTTTGATGATTTTATCCTTCGGTTTGTATTTTGATCTTAAGTATCAAATGTTAATTCTACATATGATTATATACTTAATTTTAGCCTAAGTACGCTCAAATAAATTTGAAGTGTCAAAAGTATTTTGAATCAGGAACAATATGTTGGTTAATGGTCTATTCGAGCCCAATTCTTAACAATAACTCTTTTTAAATTGATACCAGTGCTTTGGAACTTTTTAGTTCCTGCTTTGTTTGTCTTCGGACAACATTCCAACCTAATCATAGTCGTTGTCGTTCTGGAAGCATAGACACCTATTCATAGGATATTAGGGGACTGTGTGGGGGCCACGGAGACCTTGGGGATAGTCAGGCGTGGATCCTGCCAATGGTTCAGTGTACAGCTGCGCTGCGTCGGTGGATACCTGGACAGCAGGACTATCTTGAAACTCCACCGAACTAAATATTATTCAGATGTTAAGTACTCTCGTGTGAAAGGACCGCAGAGATGGCTGTTAGCGTACTCCATTTGGGACTTGTGCACCGAGTTGTTTACACATATTACCTGAATGCTATCCTGACAGAACACTATGACAACAATAGTCTCCATGGAGCAGAGTTAGGTCTAGTCCTAGGCATGCATTCGAGGCTCGACCTTTTGCTGAAACTATATACGTATTTTATGAACGTATCCCTTGATACAAACCTATATATATATATATATCCACTTGAATGCTTGTTTGTTTTCCTGCATGCCCATATCTACATTCCTAGCCTATTGTAGAATCTTACCTCCTCCTCTTGTATTTCTCTTCTTCTCCGTTCCGTGTTGGCAACGATAGTGTCATCCGAGAAGAGCATAAAGGAAATGAGGAAGGACTTGAAGATGCTGAGGTGATAGAAGATAATTATGAAGACGCCAGAGCTCGTTGTCGTGTAAAATAAGTGGTTGATGTATATTTAGAATTATTGGTGTTTAAAGCATTTTGAAATGTTATTATATTTTATTCTGGCGATCTTGAGAAAATTCTCTAGTTCACTTAGTTTTTGAAAACTCATTGTATGTAATTATTTTATGTATGTTAAAAATTCATTTGGGACTATTGTATTTATCTATTTTAAGTTTCTAGTCTATAAATGGAACCTTATTCCTTTTCTATCCTGGCAATTGATGTAAGACCAGTGATCAAATTTTTATAGTCTACAAGTTTTTGTTTGATTTATCAATTGTTTATCAGGTAATATTTTGACGTCATGCAAAGTTCCAATTTTTAAAGAGGTTATTTCGAAAATTTTTCTGAAAATCCTCATTTTTATAAAGTTAATCCGTTTTAAATAAAACATGGTGTTACACTTAGTGGTATCAGAGCAGTCGAGCCTAATCGGATCTGAGGTTATGACCCGACTGTGTTTTTCGTTGTGTGACCTCTGTTTGTGTGAATTGTTTGCCTAGTTTGTTTGAAATTGCTTGATATCATAGAGATTAACTTGCTATAAGTTCATGAGATTTATCTCGTGACGTGAGTTTCACTAATTGCTCTTATAGTAATTAGTGACTCATTGGGGGAAATCTTGAGAGCATGACAATAACTTCTACCGAGGAGCAACACGGAAACAACAATCTCAAGAATAGGGAAACGTACATAGGCAAAGGATTGTCACATCAAGGTATCAGATTGATCAAGATATGGGAACCCATGATCGTCCACAACTCCAAGAAGAAAACATGGGACAACATATCAAACTAAGCGTGCTTGGAAGGACTTGTGTGCTTCGAGGCAAGTCAACCTGAATCTTCGATTTGTTTTTTTGTGAGCGTCTCATGACTAAGACTTTTAACTATACTATCCAATTCTTTCATTGATCATACTTTGATTTCGTGCTATTGCGTGGGAGCATTAATTTTCCTTGTTTCTGAATCTTTCATTCAAATTGATTATATCCTCATGGTTATATTCTTCTGCTTTAGTTCATTTGAAGCTATCCTCTAAGAACTTGTAAAGTGATAGTCATTTCTTTAATTCTTGTGGTTGTGTTAGACAATCACAATATCCAATTTTATGATTACCTTTTGATTTGAATATCCCGACTTTGATTCAAAATCTATCATGATTCATCAATTGGACATGCTAGTCTATTATTTAACTAACTTAAATAGATTCCTTATCCGTGAGAATTTGCACCAATATTTCCAAATACTCATGGTTGTATTAGACACTGGAGTCGATCGATTTGATGTTTTTCCATTGATATGGGTATTCTCACTTTTCTTCGAAAATATGTTATGACTATTCTCTTGGATCATAACACATATAACTTCTGGACTATACCATTTTATTTGTTTTTGGACCGAGATTACTTATTCTGAAGGTCATAGACAAGATAAGTGTCTCATAACTAAGTCTTCTATTGGTGATACCTATTCCATTCAGTGATCTTTTCATTTCACTTTATTGTGTGAAATCATTGTATTTGTCCGTTTCTATGGTTCTCATACAAGTGACTTCTCTTTCTACCTTCAAAATTTTATTTTGTTGCTATAGCTTGTTTAGATTTTCTTTCCTTTAAATTTGCAAGCTATTACTCATTCATTTATTTCTTGTGATTGTATTGGACAATTGAAATGACCAATTTTGTGGTTGTATGTTAATCTGCTTGTTTCCATCTTGATTTGAAATCTATTATGACTATTTTTCTTGAGTCATAATGTATATAAAATTTTGGAAAATGGAATTCGTTAGTAAACTTACTTTAGTCGCCTCTATTCTTGGTAGATGTGACACAATCTGAATTTTTTTATTTATTCAGATTGTTCTTCTTTTAAAGCATCATTGATGACTGCCTTATATTAAGAATAAGTTCTCTTGGTGTTGGAATCGATTCATCTTTTGACTTTCTAATCCAGTGGAAGTTCTTGTGGAAGAATGGACTTTAGTAGGGTCATGTTTGTAAAAAGTGTGACGACATTTTTACACTCAGGAAACTATTGCAGACTCTTTTTGCATAAAGGATATTCCTTTACTTTTCTGTTTAGTAAATCCTTCTTTATACTTTCTTGTGAAAGTAAAGTATACAAGTTTCTTTTCCCGAGTGTCCTTTCCCAATTTCTAATGCCTTGCCTCATCGTTTGTTCGATAAGGCTTATCACTTATTGACTAATTTCACCCTCTTCCTTTTCAAATGTCCATAATGCTTTCGTTTCTCTTAGTTACGAAAATGTAATTATGATCTTTCATGATTACCGAATTTAATCTAGTACAGTTAGAGGAGGACTTGTCTAATGAGGCTCTCCCTGTTAGAATATGAGATCGATTGGTGAAAGAACTTCAAGGGAAGCTGATTACTTCAGTCGAAGTTTCTGTGATCGTCATAGTTGAATTTGCTATGTGGGATATCCGGGTGAAAACGTAGGGTAGTATCTATATCTTTTTTTTGAGGTATATCAAATTTTGAGGACGAAATTTTTGTAAGAGGGGTAGTGATGTAACATCCCAAAAATTATATATGTGTTTATTGGATAATTAGTTTTATTAATCAATTAGATATTTATTTTTATGTGTTTCAACTTATTTGATTTTATTTACTTATCAAACTATTGTTTTGTTTGGTGCATTGACACTATGTTATTGCAGTGTATGCACACTTGTTAGACAATAATATTACCCTATTGTCATTATTATTATCTGTTTAGAAAAATATTTTAAATAGAATGATTGAAAGAAATTTATTTTCAGATCTTACTCTATTTAATTTTTGATTTGAAAATATGTTGGTTTAAAAGTAATCGGAGATTAATTTTGTATCATTGATTTCCTTGGTTGATAAATTCAACCATCAATCTTTACTCTAATTCAAATTTTGAAATTATATATTTGTCAATCATTGTGTTTAGATGCAAGGGCCGAAGTTTATTTATTTTTCTAAACTCAATTTTAATCATTCAAATTTTACTCACACCAAAATAAAGAATAAAGAACATAACTATCCCTTCTTGGCTGTGCACCTTCCACGATACTTCTTCCCCTCCACTCCTTTTCTCTTAACGCCATTTTCTTCTATCAGACTCATTTTTTTTTCTCTCTCTTTCTCTTCACTTCTTCTTCTCATCTCTCTCAAAACTCCATCTCCTTCCTCCTCTCCTTGAACCAGCGCGCGCCGTCCAGCCCAGCCACCGACTGCCGCCGCAGCTCGCCGACGGAAGGGCGAAGATCGCCTCCCTTGTCGCTGCTGCGCTGTTTCGCATCCTCCGCCATGCGAAATGCCGTTCTCAGCCACGAATCGTCGTTCCCCCGCCGCGGTAAGCTTCTAAGCTGCCATTAATGGTGATTTTCGGACATCACCTTGCTAGTTCAAGTTTTTTTTTGTACTTCTCCTTGAACTTACACTCTCTTTTGGTTCTTGAATGCTCCGGAAACGAACCGCCGCTGTCCGCCGCCGTCGCCGCCATCACAGAACCTTCAAGTTCATCTTCATACTTTGGGTGAGTGATTTCTCACTTTCCTTTGTCCATTTTCAAAATCTCCAATTTTCTTCATGAACCTAAAAACCCTCAAATCTGTTTTGATTTAAATTATTGTGATTTTTGAGAGATTAAGTATGTTAGTGAGCTATATTTATAGTGTTAATGTTGAGTAATTAATTTGGTGATTTGTCTGGTTGTTTCTATGTTTGGATTGTTTCCCTGGGATGTTTTGCATGTTCGTGCTGGCTCTGGAGAAGCAGGAATTGCTTTCTGGGAACTGACAGGAGTTACATGTGCGTGCTCTGAAGCACCAAAGGAACCGGAACATCATTCCAGGTGGGGGACGATAATACTCTAGGCGTAGTGTGGGTTTTAATGCGGGTTTTAGTATGTTTGCTAGGAAATTATATGGGGGATGGTTATTATATAATTGCCTGTGTTAATTATTTGATTGAATTATATGATTGGTATGATTGAAACCTTATCTGATGCTTTGAGTGGGAAATTGTGTTTTTGGAAATGATTGTTTTTGCTGGCGTTGATTGTTCATTCTGACTTGAGATTAGAAATAGGGGATCGTTATTCCTTAAGACTTAAATCATGTACGATGTTGTTGGATGGAGAAATGCAATAAGAGTTGAGTGGTGATTTTTATGTGAAGAGGTGTGAGCGAACCTTGAAGACATAATAGTCTATTTTAATTGGTTAATTAGCATATAGGTGTGAATCCTAATTAGACGGATGGTGAATGGATTGTAGAAGCGGTTATGTGTTGATGCAAGTTCTTAGACTAAGCTCCGTTAAACTTATGTTAAAGTAATTGCTATGTTAAGAAACAAGGCATAAAGCCAATATAATTTTATGGATTGTACAAGTTGATTATGATGGATGCAATGGATGATGATTGCAGGAGATATGATGTGGCTTAGATTAGTTATGATGTAAAATTCTAATTTTTGAAGGACATTAAGCTCCTTAAGTTAAATTGGATAAATTCTAGAGTGACTTAGAGTAGTTTTAAGGGATTGTCAATATACGAGAAATTAGGGAAATAAGTTATTTGATATTTAGTTGCTGATGTAAATTAAGTTGGGATTGATTGGAGATGAGTTTAGGATCGTATCTTGATGACGTTGAATTCAGGTTTAGAATGAAGCATAAAACTCTAAGTTGTTTCTAAGGAATATTTGAGTATTTAAAGGTTAAAGAAGGATGTTCATAAATATGGCATATAAGTGAAGATTGATTTTAGTATAATTGCTTAAGATCTTATATTGAAAGAATTCTTAGTATGATTGCTTGCTCTTAATTGTTTGCCGATGGCATATTTAAATGGACTTCACACCTCCATTTGCTATATTATTTTAGCAAAGTAATTATCTTGTTTTTAAGAAGCGGTCTCCCTTGCGAATTTCTGGGTAAGGTTCGTTATAATTAGGCTCTAAGTGTAAGCCTATCAGTATAATCGTTAAGTCGCTTAGGGACTTTTTGTGATGTGCATTTGTTTCCAAACTTGGTTCGGGAGGTGTTGGAATATTATTTTTAGTTGGTATCTTAAGGTTTATCCTTATTCATGTTTTGTTGTCTTGGGCTCGAAGTTAATATGATATATGTTATTTTGGAATGAAAGGAATAGACCAAATGTTGGAAAGTTAAAGACTTTCAAAATCTTGTCTTTTGATGATTTTATCCTTCGGTTTGTATTTTGATCTTAAGTATCAAATGTTAATTCTACATATGATTATATACTTAATTTTAGCCTAAGTACGCTCAAATGAATTTGAAGTGTCAAAAGTATTTTGAATCAGGAATAATATGTTGGTTAATGGTCTATTCGAGCCCAATTCTTAACAATAACTCTTTTTAAATTGATACCAGCGCTTTGGAACTTTTTAGTTCCTGCTTTGTTTGTCTTCGGACAACATTCCAACCTAATCATAGTCGTTGTCGTTCTGGAAGCATAGACACCTATTCATAGGATATTAGGGGACTGTGTGGGGGCCACGGAGACCTTGGGGATAGTCAGGCGTGGATCCTGCCAATGGTTCAGTGTACAGCTGCGCTGCGCCGGTGGATACCTGGACAGCAGGACTATCTTGAAACTCCACCGAACTAAATATTATTCAGATGTTAAGTACTCTCGTGTGAAAGGACCGCAGAGATGGCTGTTAGCGTACTCCATTTGGGACTTGTGCACCGAGTTGTTTACACATATTACCTGAATGCTATCCTGACAGAACACTATGACAACAATAGTCTCCATGGAGCAGAGTTAGGTCTAGTCCTAGGCATGCATTCGAGTGTCGACCTTTTTCTGAAACTATATACGTATTTTATGAACGTATCCTTTGATACACACCTATATATATATATATATATATATATATATATATATATATATATATATATATATATATATATATATATATATATATATATATATATATATATATATCCACTTGAATGCTTGTTTGTTTTCCTGCATGCCCATATCTACATTCCTAGCCTATTGTAGAATCTTACCTCCTCCTCTTGTATTTCTCTTCTTCTCCGTTCCGTGTTGGCAACGATAGTGTCATCTGAGAAAAGCATAAAGGAAATGAGGAAGGAGTTGAAGATGCTGAGGTGACAGAAGATAATTATGAAGACGCCAGAGCTCGTTGTCGGGTAAAATAAGTGGTTGATGTATATTTAGAATTATTGGTGTTTAAAGAATTTTGAAATGTTATTATATTTTATTCTGGCGATCTTGAGAAAATTTTCTAGTTCACTTAGTTTTCGAAAATTCATTGTATGTAATTATTTTATGTACGTTTAAAAATTCATTTGGGACTGTTGTATTTATCTATTTTAAGTTTCTAGTTTATAAATGGAACCTTATTCCTTTTCTATCCTGGCAATTGATGTAAGACCAGTGATCAAATTTTTATAGTCTACAAGTTTTTGTTTGATTTATCAATTGTTTATCAGGTAATATTTTGACGTCATGCAAAGTTCTAATTTTTAAAGAGGTTATTACGAATTTTTTTTTGAAAATCCTCATTTTTATAAAGTTAATCCGTTTTAAATAAAAGATGGTGTTACATCGTGGGTTAACCTTGGGATCAAGGGGTGAGGGTCATGGGTTAACCATGGGATCATGGCAAAAGGGCCAATGTTTAACAATGGGATCAAGGAGTGAGGGTCATGGGTTAACCATGGTATCATGGCATGAGGGTCGTGGGTTAACCATGTGATCATGGCAAGAGGGTCATGGGTTAACCATGTGATCATGGCGAGACGGTCATAGGTTAACCATGGAGTCACGGCAAGTGGGCCATGGGTTATCGATGGGATCCTGGGAAGGGGGTCATGGGATAAACATCGGATCATGGCAAGTGGGACATGGGTTAACCATAGGATCACAGAGTGAGGGTCATGGGTTTACCATGGGATCATGGCAAGATGGTAATGGGTTAACCATGTGATCATGGCAAGAGGGTCATAAGTTAACCATGGGATCATGGCAAGGGGGTCATGGGTTAACCTTGGGATCCTGGCGTGAGGGTCATGGGTTAACCATTGGATCATGGCGTGAGGGTCATGGGTTGACCATGGGATTATGGCGTGAGGGTCATGGGTTGACCATGGGATCATTGCAAGTGGGTCTTGGTTTAACCATGGGATCATGGCGTGATGGTCATGGGTTAACTATGAGATCATGGCAAGTGGGTCATGGGTTAACCATGGGATCATGGAGTGAGGGTCATGGGTTAACCATGGGATCATGGTAAGAGGGTCAATGTTTAACCATGGGATCATGGAGTGAGGGTCATGGGTTAACCATGTGATCATGGCAAGAGGGTAACCCATGGGATCATGGCAAGTGGGCCATGGGTTAACCATGGGATCGTGGCAAGGGGGTCATGGGTTAATCATGGGATCATGGCAAGTGGGTCATGGGTTAATCATAGGATCATAGAGTGAGGGTCATAGGTTTACCATGGGATCATGCATGGCAAGAGGGTAATGTGTTACCATGTGATCATGGCAAGAGGGTCATAGGTTAACCATGTGATCATGGCAAGAGGGTCCTGAGTTAACCATGGGATCGTGGCAACGGGGTCATGGGTTAACGTTGGGATCATGGCGTGAGGGTCATGGGTTAACCATAGGATCCTAGAGTAAGGGTAATGGGTTTACCATGGGATCATGGCAAGAGGGTAGTGGGTTAACCATGGGATCATGGCAAGAGGGTAGTGGGTTAACCATGGGATCATGGAGTGAGGGTCATGGGTTAACTATCACTACAAGAAAAACACGATTTAGTGTTGGCCTCAACACCGACGCAATAGCGTCGGCCAAGCCGTCGTAACGTAGACGCAACACTGTCACCCAAATTTTTAAAAAATTTTTATTTATGAAATTAATTTTGCGTGGGCCTAGCCGACGCTATTGTGTGTGATTTTGCGTCGGCTTGGCCGACGCTAGTTTGAATTTAGAATTTGCGTCGGCTAGGCCGACACTACTTGTCAAAAAGTCACACGCGGGAACACTTAATTTTCTTCCCTCTTTATTTTATTCTTTTACCTATTTTCTATTGTAACTCCACTCTAGACAGGACACATCGAGGCGCGCATCCAACCCTACCACTGCTCTGGAACGTTTTTCTGCCGCGCCATTGCTGGAACGTTGGTTTTCCGCCGCCGCTGCTGCTTATCAACATCTTTGCCGCCAGTCCACGACCCAGCGTCTCCCATTCTCGAGCCCTTCTCTTCGCACCAGGTAAGCCCTTCTCCTTGTTTTGTGTTGATTTATGGGTTGGTTCTCCTTAGATTTGTGGGTTTTGTTCTGATTTGTGGGTTGCTTCTGCTTTGATTTGTGGGTTGGTTCTGAACCAATGTATTGGGAGATGGGTGGGTTGGTGTTTGGTGTTGATTCTTGCATGGTATAGAAAGTGGCTTAGTTTTGGTTAAGATTGTGGAAAGACTATGAAGGGCAAAGTTTGTGCAATGTGTTAGGTGGCTTTGGACATTGTTTTGATATGCTGTTATGTTTTTATGTGTTCTTGTTTGTCAATTGTTTGTGGGCTGATCTATTACCTTGGACAAGGCATGAGTCATGTTTGTGCAATCTATGGTTTTTACAAGGAAGGGGCGCAATGAACTTCTGTTTTGTAGATGATTGATCTTCTATGGCATATTGAGGGTCCAAAATAGTAGAATACCTTGTTTTCTTTTATCTTTGGGCTCGTTGGTATTGTTGCTGACTCAATTGAGTCCCAGCTGATTCAGTTGCTTGCTTTGGTATTGCTTTGAAAGCTAATGAAATTTCAATGCTTACCTGGACTCCACATGATAATCCAGAAACAATTTTAATTGGAATTCAAAAAACTAAAAATTACAATAAATGGTAGAAAGCCATAGTACTGGGTGCTGAAGCTGTAGACAGGTACAACTTTTGTGGGGTTTATATGTACATCAGTGAGTATATCTAATACTCCTTATAAATAAAGTTCCTTTGTTGATAAAAAAAAAAAAGGTTCAGTTCTGTTTAGGGGTTAGGGGTTTGATAACTAAAATTTCAATTCATTTCAATCTATAACTTCTCTATTTAAATTTGATCTGATGGTGATGTTTAACCTTACCAAAAAAGGGTATGTGTGGTATGTTGAAAATTGCTTTCAAAGAATAAAAATTGCTTTCAAATGCAGCTATGTGTGGTATGTTGAAAATGATGAATGGGGGTATATATGGATGAGTGTTGGGCTGAACTGAAGGTCAAGTTAAAATCTTGCTTCCCCATTCAATTATTGATTTCATTTTCTGTGCTATGGTTCACTTGATAGTACATCACTTTAACATGTTTAGCATTTCTTCCTTCTGAATGAGCTTTTACGATATTACATGATTTTTCAGGGATGTTACATCTTTGAGTTGGAAAGCTTTTCTGATCTTCACATTTGCCGGGAATTGGTTGGTAAGTTCTTACTTTGGCTGTTTCCTTTCAATTAAAATTTTCTTTAAGGGCTTCTTTTTATCCCTTGCCTCTATTTGGGCCAATTGTTGTTGTAAATGTGGTGAAGTTGGTGTGTTTGTTGAATCATAAAGAAGGTTTGATGTTTGCTCATATTAGACTGTTTGATGGTCTTGTTACACCCTACTTTTTGGATCATGTTATTTGGTGGTGGTTAGTTTATAAGCCTTGGTCAAAAGGTTGATATTGATTGCTTCTTACTTGTTGAGTTTTTATTTGGAGCTGCTACTTTTAAAGGACTTCTTTTTGTTGCTGCTACTTTCCATTATGATTTTATTTTAATGAATTAATTAATTAATAAGTTGGTAAAAATCTAAATGTGATCTCAAATGTTATGCATATTTACTTTCTTTGCTTTGTATTTTCTTGTGAATTCTAAAGTTAAATATTATTTACTTAATCCAGCTGAAATATGACAAAATATGAACATCTTTGTTAAAAATGTTGATGCTTTATTTAATGGATTTTTGTAAGCCCTCTCTTAGAATCAATTGAGGTCTTTTTGTGAGTGATAATTATAAGTTAGCCGCGTAGAAAATGGATCGTAGATGGATGTATGATAGGGTCAATCCTGATAGGAGAGGCTTGAAAGATGATTTTGTTAGTGGAGTTGCAGAGTTTGTCAAGAAGGCTAAGGAACAACCCTGCTTTTTGTCTGAGGGAGGGATTAGGTGTCCTTGTGTAAAGTGCAAGTGCATGAAGTTGTTGATCCCAACCGAGGTTAAGCTTCACTTGTACAAGTCCGGGTTTAAGCCAAACTATTGGATCTGGACTGAACATGGAGAGGTGAAGCCGGTTAATGACCTAGGGGGTCATCCAAGCAGTAGATGTCATGTGGATAATGAAGATCAATTTCTGTCAATGCATCAGATGGTGCATGATGCTTTTAGGCCAATTGTTGATGTCCCCCATGTCAACATTAACGTGGGAAACGAGACATTCAATGAGGAAGAGTTGCCCAATCCAGAAGCCCGACGGTTTTATAATACCTTGATATCTGCAAACCATCCCATTTATGTAGGATCTACTGAGTCTAGGTTATCAATTTCTGTTAAGCTTTTGGCAGCTAGATCTAACTGGCATGTACCTCAAAAGTGTATATTTTTTTTTGCACAAACGCTTGTTGACGTGGCTTCAACAAAACAATGCTTGCCCGAAAGCCACTACCAAGCAACGAAGTTGGTGTCTAAGTTAGGTTTGAAGGCTACGAAGATAGATTGTTGTGTGAACGGTTGCATGTTATATTATAAAGTAGATAGAAACTTATCCGAGTGCAAATTTTGTCAAGCTGCAAGATATCTTCCTCGAAGGAACGGGATCGGAAAATACAATGATGTTCCGGTGAAGAGAATGTTCTATTTGCCAATCATTCCCAGGTTACAAAGACTATATGCATCAATGCAATCTGCGGCTCAAATGAGATGGCATCATGAGAACAGAAAGAGTTCGAATGTTCTGCGCCATCCATCGGATGGGAAGGCATGGAAACACTTTGATGATGTTTATCCAGATTTTGCAACGAGCCAAGAAATGTAAGACTGGGTCTATGTGCGGATGGGTTTACACCTTACATCTAAGCGTCTACTTCTCCATACTCATGTTGACCGGTAATAGTTACACCTTACAATCTTCCCCCTAAAATGTGCATGACCAAACCATACATGTTTTTGACTTGTCTTATACTTGGACCATCTAACCCAAAGGCAAAGATAGATGTCTACTTGCAGCCATTGATTGATGATCTGCAAAAGTTGTGGAGTTGTGGCGTTTTGACTTATGATATCTCCACGAAACAAAGGCATGACTTGGATATGATGAACATAGAGAAGAATTTCTTTGATAATGTGTTTAACACTGTCATGAATGTTAAGGGTAAAACAAAGGACAATGAAAAGGCAAGAATGGATATATCTGTGTTCTATGCACGCAGGGACTTGGAGATGCAACCCTTAGGTAATGGAAAGATGGGAAAGCCAAAGGCAAACTACACTTTGACACTAGAAGATGCAAAGTTAGTGTGTAAATGGATTAAGGAACTGAAAATGCCTGATGGTTATGCTTCAAACCTCGCTAGGTGTGTCGATGTCACCAAGGGTAAGATGCATGGGATGAAAAGCCATGATTGTCATGTATTCCTCGAGTGTTTACTCCCAATTGCCTTTCGTTCCTTGCCGGAATGTGTATGGAAACCACTAACTGAATTAAGTCGTTTCTTCAAAGATCTATGTTCTAATACATTGAGGATGGATGACTTGGTTAGATTGCATCAAAACATTCCCATCATCATTTTCAAGTTTGAAAGGATTTTTCTACCCGGTTTCTTTGATTCAATGGAGCATCTCCCGATTCACCTACCTAATGAAGCAATCCTTGGTGGTCCAGTTCAATATCGGTGGATGTATCCATTTGAAAGGTAAATTAATTTTTTTAAAACCATTTACATCGTGATTTATTTGAATTTCATATATGTATGGTCATTTTACATGCAGATTCATGGGAGGCTCAAAGCGGGTAGTGAAAAACAAGGCTAGGGTGGAAGGTTCCATTGGTGCTTTCTACTTGCACCGCGAGACAACCTATTTCTGCTCTAACTATTTCAAGAACTTTAGCTTGTTGCCAACGACGAGTCTTAGGAACGATCCTCGATCGGGACATGATGTCGTCCAACCAATGCTGTCGGTGTTGAACAAAGCTTGTCGTCCTAGTGGGAAGCATCAAATCCATTGGTTGACAGATGATGAATGGAAGTCTGCTCATGTACATGTCCTGATCAACTGCAATGAGGTTAAACCATATCTTGAGTAAGTAGAATTCTTATCACATCAAGTATCTGCTTGATGCATTGCATATTGTTGATTTATTGATCCATTATGTATTTGATGTTAGTGCATTCTTGCAATATCACTCCATCAATGATCAAGATGCTCCCGGTCGTATACATGAGGAATTTCCTATGTGGTTCAAGACATATGTAAGTGCAATGTACAATGGATGTAATTATTAACAAATACACTCTCTAAGCTTATGTGTATCTCCTGTACAGGTTCATGATGAGAGGAATGGGGTGACCAACACAGACATAAAATCATTAGCTTGGGGTCCCGCATCAAAAGCCACATCATGGCACATGTACTTTGTTAATGGGTATAGGTTTCACACTAAGGCTTGGAGTAATGGTCAAAAAAACCATAAATTGCAGGGTGCATGTAAAATGTCTTATCGAAGGAGGAGAAGATGATTTTTACGGTATTATCCAACATCTCTTTGAATTGGAATACCCTGGTTTGAGTAATAAGATTACCCTATTTTACTGTGAATGGTTTGATCCAACGAGGAACAAAGGCACAAGGGTTTATCCGCAGTATAATATTGTCGATATTAAGATGAGTAGACAATATAGACGATATGATCCGTTCATCATTGCAGAAAAAGCAAGACAAGTACTTATGTCCCTTATCCATCAATGTGTAAAGACATGCGTGGTTGGTTTGCGGCAATCACTACAAAACCAAGGGGTAATGTGGAAGTCGAGTACACGGAGGATGAAATGCCGTATCAAGCTGATGAGATGTCACCTGTTCTACCAATTACGGAAGTTGAACCATTACATGGCTTACTTGATGAAACAATAAATGAGTTTGAACAAATAGTTGATTCGAATAACAATCCAATGGTTGTGGATGATTCAGAAGATGTATCTACAGAATATAGTGATAAGGACGGGGACAAGGATGAGGACGAGGAGGACGAGGAGGAGGATGATTATGAGGACGATGATGAGGATTGACTTAAGTTATAAGTTTAGAGTATAGTGATTTTGCACTAGGAAACTTTGTAATTAACTAGTTAGTAATTCTTGTTTATATTTTTCTAATTGGTTTAGTTTCCCATTTGAATGTAAATGAACTTTACCTTAACAGAAATATATTTTACTTGCTTATCTAATAAAGGAACTTAGGTAATATGTATGTTTATATCTTATATTTTGCACTAGAGAAAATGGCAGGACGCTGTCGTAACGAGAGGGGCAAGATGCAAGTGACCAGGGGTCGAGGGAAGCTTATACGCCCTGGTGATCTTGCTGTACATACTGATCGTAGGCACCGCCAAAGCCGGCCTACACAACCGCCACTCCAGCCTACACCACCCCCACCCCAGCCTACACCACAACCAGTCTAGTCGACACTACCACCTTCCATACCGACATCGACACCAGTTCAGTCGGCACCAACACTAGTCCAGCCTACCCATGGCACTTGCACCATGATCCCTACCCCAGGATACATACCCTCTGGAGGGTTCGAGCCGGGTTCGTCTTCATATCAAAGCACATCGGAGTTTGTGAGGCAGCAACCTCTTCAGGAGGAAGAGGAGGAGGAGGCGGAGGAAGATGAGGCAGACCGACAGCAGGAGGAGGAGGAGGAGGAGGAGGAGGGTGGAGTGGAGCACGACCCTCCTCGTCGTCGTTCAAGGTAGTTCCAGAGGGATACTGATGGGAAGATTATCATACGTCCTTATGGTCGAGGGTAAGTTAGAATTTTCTTTTTATATTTATGTATTTATTAAGCACTTAGTTTTATATATGCACTTGATTTGATATTTGAAAAAGCTTGGACTTTTTTTTAGGTGGACTCCTAGCTGAGTGGCTGCCGATGCGATTAGGAATGCCATCCGGAAACAGTTTCGGGGCGTTCACCATTGCTGGAGTGTGACCCCTCAACAGGGGAAGGATTATTGGTGGGAGAGATTTATGCTGTCCAAAATGCTTTCCTAGAACCATTTGGTTTTGCAAGTGTTTTTTTGTTGTATCAGGTCCTTGTAGAGTATTAATTGGTGGGATATTTTTATTTTTTGGGGGTTTTTTCATGTAATTACTATTAAAGAATCTTGGGGGGAAAAGTTACTTAGTTATTTAGTATTGGTTGGTAAGAAAAAATATAGTATTTGAAAAAGGCCACATATTGTTCAAATTCAGGAATAGTTGCTGCATGTTCTTGGCTTTTGTTTTAGTGGATTCTGAATTAGTTTGATTGGAAGTGAGTGAGACTTCAAGATGGGGTGTTTGGCTGCATATGTTTCATAAATCTGGAACTTTACTTGATATATGTTTTAAATGTTGTGTTGACAATATTAGCAAAGCCTTTAAGACTTAAAGTATACTGAATAAGTATTTGCTTTTTTTGGCAGGAGGAAGATCTTCATAGGCCTTTGGAACCTGATGAGTTCTTCTTGGCCACTCACAAGAGGAAGTCTGGCGAGTGCGTGGATAGTCGCTCTGAAGGAACATATGTAAGTTGTTTTCAAAGTTCCAATTTGTGTTTATTTCTTCTCCCTTGTTGGGCTCCTTACCTAAACCCCCATAGCCTGGTTTATGGCTATTAAATTATTTTCTTATGATACCAACAGATTTTTTCAAAAATACCATAGCACAGTTCTTGAGGATGACTTTTTGTTTCTGTGAAAGCCATTTTGTGGCAATGTGGTGTTGTGGATTGTCGTAACGTTCTGAATGTAGTGGAAAAGGCTATTTATGAATGGTTGATGGTGGTTCTGTTGCAGGTTCCCTACTTCGAATGCATTTGATATCCTGACCATAACAATTGTTGTCTCTATGATTTAAAGTTGTTATTTTTCCCTTTGGTAGTTATGCTTGAAGTGAAACACATTTGGTTTTAGCAACTTTCCTGTCTCGTTGCAATAATTAGTGTTTTTCTTTTCATTGATCTTGACTTGTAATCTCAAGGGTGTTTGAGCTTGTGATTGCTACACTATAATTTCCTATCTTGCAGAAGCTGTTGACAAAACTTTTAGTCAATACACATATTTTGTTCTACCAGGTTCTGATGTCTCCAGGAAAATATTTACTCTGTATGCAAAAGTTACTAACAGGGCTTTAAGCTAACTTCATGATTCAATTTTCTTGAAAAGGAGTTTCATAGTTTTTATTTATTGGAGCTGTCTGATGGAGTATAAGATCTGTTCTTATTAGCCTTGTTCCATGGTCCATGATTCTTATTACAGACGGGCTGTATTAGATTGGATGTTTCTTTGTGTAGTTACTTTAATTCTTCACTTTTGAAGATGATTTATGTAGTTTTTATAGGGGTTGGTTTCTAGTGGCCTTTGAGCCTTTTTTTTCCTTTTGATTACATTTGGGGAAGTCCTATGTAAAGATAATACTGTCCTTAGAAGTGGCACAGTATTTCAATATACGTTTTGCTTACAAAAAAAAAATCTTAACTTGTAGCTGAATTTATAATCATTTAGTAGCTGAGTTATGTTTCCTTTTGACAGGACTCCTACAGAAACCGTTTGAGCCAGATTATGTCCTCCACAAATGGGGGGCAAGAGGTGGATAGGACGACAAAGCTTGAAGTATGGAAGGAGGTTGCTAGGGGCAAGACTCGGGGCCGGTGTTATGGCACCGCAGATTTCTCTGTGAACATATGACGTGGTGTATTGTCTTTGACTCAAGAGTCCCCGATGCCTCCTAGTCGCAATAGCGGGTTTGAGGGCAATAAGAGGGACACTAGAGATGAGGAGAGGGCCGCTAGAGCCGAGGAGAGGGCTGCTAGAGCTGAGAAACGCTATGATAATTTGGAGGACCAAGTTCGCACTATGATGGAACGCATGGCAGCTCTACAGCGCCAGTCAGGCAGTGCTTCATGTGGTGCGAGTCAGTATCGACGTCATCATGATTATGATGATGATCTTGATGACCATTCCATGGATGAGGCCTCACCAGTTGGTCGATGTCGTCGTCGTTGATTTCATATTTCACTATGTTTAGATATTTTCCATTTACTTTGATATTAACTAGTTTTTGTTTTGTGTATAGTACTTTTCTCTTATGGTATATATAACTAAGTGGATATTTGACTCATGATGTTGTTAATGTCTTAAAAAGGATTATGTTTTTTGTCTTTTGGATTTTTGTTACTATTGGAATATACATACCATTGAGATTGTATGCAGTAAAGTTATTGATTAGGCTTCATAGTTTGTATCAGGCTGTTTGCACAGGACATTTAGAATATTAATGTTCATTCAGTGGGTCATGGGTTAACCATGGAATCATGGCAAATGGGTCATTGGTTAACCATTGGAACATGGTGTGAGGGTCATAGGTTAACTATGGGATCATGGGTTAACCATGGGATCATGGCGTGAGGGTCATGGGTTAACCAAAGGATCATGGTGTGAGGGTCAAGGGTTAACTATGGGATCATTGCATGAGGTTCATGGGTTAACCATGAGATCATGGCAAGAGGATAATGGGTTAACCATGGGATCGTGGCAAGGGGGTCATGGGTTAACCATCAGATCATGGCAAGTGGGTCATGGGTTAATCATAGGATCACAGAGTGAAGGTCAGGGTTTTTACCAAAGGATCATGGCAAGAGGGTAATGGGTTAACCATGTGATCATGGCAAGAGGGTCATAGGTTAACCATGGGATCATGGCAGGGGGGTCATGGGTTAGCCATGGGATCGCGACAAGGGGGTCATGGGTTAACCTTGGGATCATGGCGTGAGGGTCATGGGTTAACCATAGGATCTTAGAGTGAGGGTCATGGGTTTACCATGGGATCATGGCAAGGGGTAATGGGTTAACCATGGGACCATGGCAAGAGGGTATTGGGTTAGCCATGGGATCATGGAAAGTGGGTCATGGGTTAAGCATGGGATCATGGCAAGGGGGTCATGGGTTAACCATGGAATCATGGCAAGTGGGTCATTGGTTAACAATTGGAACATGGTGTGAGGGTCATGGGTTAACCATGGGATCATGGCAAGTGGGTCATGGGTTAACCATGGGATCATGGCGTGAGGGTCATGGGTTAACCAAAGGATCATGGTGTGAGGGTCCAGGGTTAACTATGGGATCATTGCATGAGGTTCATGGGTTAACCATGGGATCATGGCAAGAGGATAATGGGTTAACCATGGGATCATGGAATGGGGTTCATGAGTTAACCATGTGATCATGGTGCGAGAGTCATGGTTTAACCATGGGATCAAGGCAAGAGGGTAATGGGCAAACCATGAGATCATGGCAAGAGGGTCATCGGTTAACCATGAGATCGTGGAAAGGGGGGTCATGTGTTAACCATGGGGTCATGGCAAGTGTGTCATGGGTTAACCATGGGATCATGGCGTGAGGGTCATGGGTTAACCAAAGGATCATAGAGTGAGGGTCATGGGTTTACCTGGGATCATGGCAAGAGCGTAATGGGTTAATCATGGGATCATGGCCAGAGGGTAATGGGTTAACAATAGGGTCATGGCAAGTGGGTCATGGGTCAACCATGGGAACATGGCGTGAGGGTCATGGGTTAACCATGAGATCATGGCAAGTGGATCATAGGTTAACCATCGGATCAGGGCATGAGGGTCATGGTTTAACCATGGGATCATGGCTTGAGGTTCATGGGTTAACCATGGGATCATGGAATGGGGTTCTTGAGTTAACCATGTGATCATGGCTTGAGAGTCATGGGTTAACCATGGGATCATGGCAAGAGGGTAATGGGCAAACCATGTGATCATGGCAATAGGGTAATCGGTTAACCATGGGATCGTGGCAAGGGGGTCTCGTGTTAACCATGGGATCATGGCGTAAGGGTCATGGGTTGACCATAAGATCATAGAGTGGATGTCATGGGTTTACCATGGGATCATGGCAAGAGGGTAATGGGTTAACCATGGGATCAAGGCAAGTGGGTCATGGGATAGCCATGAGATCATGGCAAGTGGGTCATGGGTCAGCCATGGGATCTTGGTGTGAGGGTCGTGGGTTAACCATGGGATCATGGCGTGAGGGTCATGGGTTAACCATAGGATCATGGCGTGAGGGTCATGGGTTAGCTATGGGATCATTGCGTGAGGTTCATGGGTTAACCATGTTATCATGGTAAGAGGGTAATGGGTTAACCATGAGATCATGGAATGGGGTTCACGAGTTAACAATGTGATCATGGCGTGAGAGTCAAGGGTTGACCATGGGATCATGGCAAGAGGGTAATTGGCAAACCATGTGATCATGGCAAGAGGGTCATCGGTTAACCATGGGATCATGGCAATGGGGTCATGTGTTAACCATGGGATCGTAGTAAGTCGGACTTGGGTTAACCTTGGGATCATGGCGTGAGGGTCATGGGTTAACCATAGGATCATAGAGTGAGGGTCATGGGTTTACCATAGGATCATGGCAAGAGGGTAATGGGTTAACCATGGGATCATGGCAAGAGGGTAATGGGTTAACCATGGGATCATGGCAAGTGGGTTCATGGGTAAACCATGGGAACATAGCGTGAGGGTCATGTGTTAAGGATGGGATCATGCAAGTGGATCATGGGTTAACCATGGAATCGTGGCACGATGGTCATGGTTTAAACATGGAATCATGGTGTGAAGGTCATGGGTAAATCCTGAAATCATGGCAAGTGGGCCATGGGTTAACCATGGGAACATGGCGTGAGGGTCATGGGTTAACCCTGGGATCATGGCAAGTGGGTCATAGGTTAACCATGAGATCATGGCAAGTGGGTCATTGGTTAACCATGGGAACATGGGGTGAGGGTCATGGGTTAACTATGGGATCATGGCAAGTGGGACATGGGTTAACCATGGGATCGTGGCGTGAGGGTCATGCGTTAACCAAAGGATCACGGCGTGAGGTTCATGGGTTAACCATGGGATCATGGCAATACGGTAATGGGTTAACCATGGGATCATGGAATGGGGTTCATGAGTTTACCATGTGATCATGGCATGAGAGTCATGGTTTAACCATGGGATCATGGCAAGAGGGTCATCGGTTAACCATAGGACCGTGGCATGGGGGTCATGTGTTAACCCTGGGATCATGGCAAGTGGGTCATGGGTTAACCATGGGATCATGGCGTGAGGGTCATGGGTTAACCACAGGATCATAGAGTGAGGGTCATGGGTTTACCTTAGGATCTTGGCAAGAGGGTAATGGGTTAATCATGGGATCATGCGAAGAGGGTAATGGGTTAACAATAGGATCATGGCAAGTGGGTCATGGGTTAACCATGGGAACATGGCGTGAGTGTCATGGGTTAAGCATGGGACCATGGCAAGTAAGTCATGGGTTAACCATGAGATCAGGGCAAGTGGGTGATGGGTTAACCATGGGATCATGACGTGAGGGTCATGGGTTAACATGGGATCATTGCGTGGGGTTCATGCGTTCACCATGGGAACATGGCAAGAGGATAAATCTTTAA